>RJWJ010025082.1:0-24220 GCA_004363605.1 Indri indri
TGTGGCCGAGTCCTCCCAGACGGTGAGAGCAGCTCCCTTGAGTGTCCTTTCCTGAGTACAGAGGTTGGATCCAGGGTTAGGCACCTCCCTAAGCTGCCTTCTGGGCCACAGCTGGCAAACTCTGAAGCCTGCTCTTGGGAGTGCTGACCTCCCAGTCCCCAAAGCTGACAGCACCTCCTCCCTGCCCTGAACTGGGTCTCATCTGCATTCCCTGGGGCAGTGTCTGTGCCCTTGCTCTCTTCTCACCTCTCCCCTTCCCCCATTCCCTTGCTCCTTGTGTCTGAGTGCATGCTCTGTCTTCTTTTCACCTGGGCCTCTGGCCCTTTAGGGAAGAGAGCCGTGGTAGGCTACGAAGATGGCACTATCAGGATTTGGGACCTGAAGCAGGGAAACCCCATCCATGTACTGAAAGGTATCAGAAGTGGGGGAGGTGTTAACCTAGGCCTTTCGGGAGGGGCTGAGAACCCAGGGCAGGACTCGGAGGGGAGCTAGGACGAAGCCTGTCTTGCCCCTCTGCTCCACTCTAGGGACTGAGGGTCACCAGGGCCCTCTGACCTGCGTCGCCACCAATCAGGATGGCAGCCTGATCCTGACTGGCTCTGTGGACTGCCAGGCCAAGCTGGTCAGTGCCACCACTGGCAAGGTGAGTGGACCTGGAGTCTGGCCGGGGCTTCTGCTCTCCTGTATCCTCTCCCCTTTCTTTCTCATTCTTCACTCCGTCTCCCCTCCCACCATCTTTCTCTTTATCAAAGGACCGAGATTTCAGGCCCCCTCTGATCCTCTCTCACTTACAGGTGGTAGGTGTTTTCAGACCCGAGACCGTGGCCTCCCAGCCCAACCTGGGAGAAGGGGAGGAGAGTGAGTCCAACTCGGTGGAGTCCTTGGGCTTCTGTAGCGTGTGAGTGTGAGCCAGGGCCTTGGCCCAGAGACTGGGCAGAGTGGGGGAAGAGGGGACTTGTTAGGGGGGCCTGCGCTGGGGCCCCAGGGAGAAGCAGGTGCCCCCGGGGAGAGGCAGGGCATGTGCGTCCTCACAGTGTTTTCCTTGGCCCAGAATGCCTCTGGCAGCTGTTGGTTACCTGGATGGGACCTTGGCCATCTATGACCTGTCTACGCAGACCCTTAGGCATCAGTGTCAGCACCAGGTATGGACAGCTGGAGCTGGGTTCCCCATGAGCTGTGGCCATGGGGAAGCCTAGGCCTCTGGGGGTATCTGCCCCAGAGCTGGCTCCTGCTTGGTCCTTCTCTGTGGCTCTCCCTCGGTGAGGGTAGGGAGCAGATGCCTCTCCACTCTCCCAACCCTGACCTCCACCTGCATCTGTCACACCCGGGGCAGTCGGGCATCGTGCAGCTGCTGTGGGAGGCAGGCACCGCCGTGGTTTACACCTGCAGCCTGGATGGCATCGTGCGCCTCTGGGACGCCCGGACTGGCCGCCTGCTCACTGACTACCGGGGCCATACAGCCGAGATCCTGGACTTCGCCCTCAGCAAGTAAGCGAATGGGGCAAGGGCTGGGATCTCTGTATTTGGAAGGGTCCTTGGGGTGTGGGAGGGGATTGCTGAGGGAAGCTGGGCCCGAGGCTTGGTTGCGCCCTGTGAGGCAGGTCTACTGGGAAGCCCGAGGGTTCACAGCCCAGGGAGTTGTCACTACCGATCCAGCCCTCACCCCAGTGGGTGACAGTGACCTACCCAGGGTCTCACATCCCAGTCATGGGGTAGGAGACTGAGATCCATTTCCTTTGTGCAATTCAGCTCCGTGCTTCTCCGTGCTGGGCTTTCCTTCCATCTCCTTGGCTGGTCACGTGGAGGTGTCAGCACGGCATTAGGCACTGGGGTCTAGCGTTGAGGATGTGCTGGAGGAGGCCCGAGGGTGGTCTTGGGCTGGTCCCCAGGTCATCCCGTCCCTTCACCCCCATGCTTTCTGTTTACAGAGATGCCTCCCTGGTGGTGACCACGTCAGGAGACCATAAAGCGAAAGTATTTTGTGTCCAGAGACCCGACCGCTAATGGCTGCTGCCTCTGCCTTTGTGTCTGGTGTCGAGGGGGACGAAGGGAGCCCCCCCACCAGCAGAGGCGGCAGGGTACAGAGGGAAGAGGAGGGGAGGGGGCCTCGGACTACTTTCCAACCCCTTCAGCTGACTTGCCCCCTCTCTGTCCTTTTCTTCTCTTCAGAGACCCAGCCCTGGGCCCCCTCCCCTTCCCCTCGCCCAGGCCCAGCGGGCCCTTCCGAGGCCGAGGCTGTTCAGGCCTCTGTCTCTTTCACTTTCACTTGCTGGTGTGAGCCATGGGGGTGTGTATTTGTATGTGGGGAGTAGGTATTTGAGGTTCCCGTTCTTTCCCTTCCCAGGTCTCTGGGAGTGGAAAGGAGGAAGAGATACTAGTTACAGATTTTAAAAATGTAAATAAAATATACTTCCCAGAGACAGTGTCCGTGTGGATGTTGTGGTGGCTGGGAGCGAGGAGGAGCTAGTGAGGGCCATGTCAGGGTGACGCTCCCCTCCAGACCTGCTCCATGTCAAGATGTGTCAGCTCACCCTCTCTCAGGGGTGGTCTGTTCGCTCCAACAATTAATTGCCCGTCTGGGCCTGAATCTCCCTTGCTCCACACGTCCGTCTTTAGGTTCTTTCGGTAGCGGGTCCACCTGCCTCTCCCTTTCTGAGATATGGAGTGAGATAACCATAAATGGCCTTTATTCAGTCACGGAGGGGTCAGATGGGGCAGGGTCTCTGACCCAGAGAAATGGGGACCTGTGGAGACAGGCTTGGCTGAGTTGGATGGATGCTCTGGTAGGGTCGGCAGAGGCCCTTCCCCTAGTTCAAGTCCAGGTCGACACTGCTGGTGTGGTAGGCAGTGCTGGGCCCGGAACTGCCCCGGGAGGCCCTTCGCCGGAGCCCCTGCAGCCACCTTTGCGCAGCCGCCCTCCAGGGCGCTGTATAGCGCTGATCACCCAGCCCCATGGCCACAGGCACGGCTGCTGCACTGGCACTGCCCAGTGAGAGGAAGGACAACAGTGTTCCAGGCCCCAGTGGTGGGCGCTGCTCATAGGCCAGGACCGAGAGGAGCAGGGTGGCTACGTAGGGCCCCCAGCACAGCACAAAGAGCAGAGTGGCTCCTGCCTGTGCCCTTGCCTGCCTCCAGGTGAGGGCCCGGGCCAGGGCTGAAGGCGCGTCACGGCACACTGCCCGCTCCAGCCGGCGGATGTCCTGCAGCTGGCGGTGGGCGGTGACCAGCACGCAGGTAGAGAGGATGGCAGCAGCACCCACGGCGGGCAGCAGGAGCCCATAGGTTTCAAGGTAGAGGTAGGGGGCTGGGAAGACAACCTGGGAGCTGCAGTTGGTACCAGGGGTCCAGTGATTCCACCCCAGAGCAGGCAGGCTGGCAAAGGACAGGGGGCTGGCCCAGGTGAGGAGCAGGGCCAGCCGTGTGCTCCCAGGGGGCCGGAGTGGCCACAGCACTGCCATGTAGCGCTCTCCGTGCACCAGCAGAAGGTTGGCGAGCAGGGAGAGGAAGGAGAAGTTGGGAGCCAAGTAGAGGAAGAGGCAGGACCAGTAACCCCGGCGGCTGTGGCTCCACAGCCCTGGCAGTGTGGGCAGCGCCAGCCCTGTGAGCAGCCCAGCCAGCAGCAGGCTCAGGAAGAAGCAGCCAGCAGGTGGGCTGCGCAGACGGTGGTCACAGGCGATGCCCAGGGCCAGGAGCAGATTGGCAGCAACGATGAGGCTTGCCAGGGCCAGGGAGAGCACCAGAGCCCCCTTGGGAAAAGGGCTGGGCCAATCCTGGGTGCTGTTGGCTGTCATCTTGGGCCTGGGGATGGAGCGGGCCTGGCACAGCAGCCAGCATGCCTGCATGGAGGATGGGGTGCCAGAGTTAGGATGGGGTGCAGGTTGCTGTCCTGGTGGGGACTGCATGTGAATCCAGAGGGTGCAGATCCACGGGCTGGGATCTATTTGCTGATACACATAATTTTTCAATTAATTGCCAATTAAAAATTTAAATAATATTCATATTATATTTTTGGTTTTTCTTGAAAACTCAGGTCTGGTTACACAACTACATGGTAGCAGCCAGCAGAGCTTACTGGTGGTTGCCCTCAGACAGTCCCCACCAGGCCAGCTCCACCCATTTCTGCTGTCTGCCCGGCCTCCCCTGGGCAGCTGTGATTCTGCTTCTGTTTAGACTGCGAGGCAGAGCCACTGGCCCGCCCCGCAGCGGGCAGGAGAGAGGAGCTGTGCATCCCGGCCTCCACCTGGGTGGCCTCTACATAAACCAAAAGAGAGGACAAGTCCGGCCAGTGTGTGGTGCTCTTCTAGCCAACCATCAGGCGAGAGGTTCCTTTGGGCCAGGTCTGGGGCACAACTGGGGTGCCCTGTCCCCTACACTCCTCCCCCCATCTGTCCTTGTAGCCCATTATGGTTCAGTGAGCAGCCTCCGGGTAGGACTTCCAGCCCATAAACTTGACTCGTCCGCTCCTCACTAGCAACAGGGCCCTTCCTGGGAACTGGAGGGAGGAGAGGAGAAGGGGAGGGGACGCTTGGCAGTGAATGTGGAGATGCCAGCATCAAGGGGACGACCCTCAACACCCCCAGAGCCTGAAGCTGAGCCCAGAGGACAGGGAGGAGCCAGTGGGCAGGGCCTGGCCTCTCTGTGGCTCTGATCTGTCCCTGTCCTCCCCTTCACTTCACTCCTTGGTCTCAGTCCTCCAGTGCCACGGCCCTGCCAGCCCCATCCTGGGGACAGGGGGAGGGGTCCTGGGTCCTGTGGGAGCTCCTGCTTCTGTCAGCAGGGGCGCAGCTGCTGTTGCTAGGATTAAAGTCAATAAGGAAAGGATTCCTACTCCTCACCCTGTCCAGGTGAGAGAATCAGGGCCCCACGGCCACCCTGAGCGGAGAGGAAGATGCTCCCCTCCATTCTCAGGTTCCCCAGTGTTGTAACCCCGGCCTCCAAGCCCCTGCACCCCTGGGTCCCTTTCCCCGACCTCAGCCCCTGGTTCCTCTTCCTTAATGTCCTCTGTGCTGTCCACCCAGGATATCTTTCCCTTTCCAGAGGCCCTCAGTTTCTGTTCCCCTTCCTCCTTGCACCATAATCTTTATTAAACCCCATGAGATTCAGGGTCTGTTACCCCAAACCTGGCCTGAGCCGGAGCTCCTAGCTCTAGTCTGGCGTGGTTCTCTCCACCCCACCTCCACCAAGGCAGTAAGAAGGCAGGGGAGGCCTGCTGGTGTGATTTCTCAGCGGGATGCTGGCTGTGCTACCCTCACACCCCAGAGGGGCTTGGTGGCTTGGACTGGGTGCAGTGGCCTCTCCAGAATCTGGGGCTGAGGTCTTGAGGTGTGGCCCAGCAGGATGTGGGTAGCTACTCACATGGCTGTTGGGGACAGGTGTTGCCTGCCCAGCCTCAAGCCTGGGCTTTCCTCAGTGGCCAGGAGTTGCTGTAGCCATCCCTGCAGGGCTTCGGACCGTGTCTGGTGTCCTGGCTGGCCAGTGAATGGTGTCTCTGCTCTGTGGGAACAGCGGTCTGGGCGGGGCTTGCCTGCCCAGACTCTGCCCCCTGCCTGGGTTCCTGCAGGGATGGAGCAGCGGCAGCCAGGGCTGGGTCCTGGCCCCGCCTCTGGGGGTGGGACCTGGCACATCCTGAGCTGCAGCAACCCCTTGCCCCCACATATGCTTCTGTATGAGTGCCTCCTCCCCCCACCGTCCCACCCCATCCAACTGGACACACCTTGCCTCCTAGGTGGTGGCTCCCCTGCCTCAGCTTGGAGCCCTCTCACCCGCTAGTACCCAGCTGATCTGACAAATGCATTCCGGTTCATGAATAATAATGACTTAGTCTACCCTTCCCCACTTGCTGCTTCAGCTAATAGATTTACATTCATACGCTTTAAACCGTGGGAGCTGCCAGCTCCACACTGCTGCCGCCTGCTACAGGTTGTGTGCCTGATGACAGCAGCTACAGGTGGTGCGTGCGATGACGGCAGTGGTGGGGGTTTGGGGCCTGAGGGTCTTCACTGGCCCCATCCCATCACCTGATGGGCCTTTCAGCTTACAAGTCCAGCCTTGCCTTCCCGAATCTGGTCATTCCACACTTTCCTTAACTATTACTTTCTAAGTTCTGGGCTATGAGGTACAAATGTGACCTTGGGCAAGCTACTGCTGGCCCTCAGTTTCCCCTGCATAAAATGGGAACAAGAAAAACCACCTCTTAAGGTTGTTGTGGGGAATGCCATGGGATAACGTGTAACTGCATACACCCCAGGGCTTGGCACTCGATAGGGGGTCGTCTCTCCTTCCCCTCCACGATGATTAAGAGGCATGAGCCAGTGTTGGAAGCAGAGCTGTCCAGGATCCTATTTTTTTTTTTTTTAGCTGTGTGAACTTAGGCAAATTACTGAAGTTCTCTTGCCTTAGTTTCCTCATCTGCAAAATGGGACTCATAATTGTACTTACCTATTGTGAGACTAAACAAGGTAACGTGTGACAAGGACCTGGCACGCAGCACTTCGCACACAAGCACTCGGTGACAGACAGCTGTTATTAACAGTATTAGGATTTCTGCCTTTTTCTGCACCTGTCCCCTCTAAGAAATACCTCTGTTGAGGAAGGCAGATGGGGGGGCCTATGAAAAGCGAGACGGGAATGACACTTTTGCTCCTCAGGGAAACTGAGAAAAGCAGGTACAGTGAAAGGGAAGGCAAGTTCAAGGACAGGAAGCCAAGAGGTGTGGGGCTCTGATTTCCACTTTGTATCAAGTGCAGCTTTGGTCTGAGGGGAAGGAGAGAAACCTGACCACACTCCCTTAAGGCCGGAAATGGGAGGGAACAGGCAGACACTGTAGCAAGAAAGCTGGGGGTGAGACATTAGGAAAAACTTCCTGGCTGAAGAGCACCAGATGACGAGCAAGGGGACTTCAGTATTCTCTGGGGAGACTGGGCTGAAGGGCTGCAGGCCTGAGAAGTCTGGCTCTGCCAGCCCTGCGCAGCCAGTCAAGGGGCCTGGAGAGGCCAGACTCCCACTGGGACAAAAAGTGGGAAGAGGAAAGCATCTAGCCCTCAAACCCCGCCTCCGGGGAGCTGGTGGGCAGGATGCCGCTGGGTTCCAGCACCCGGGCCCAGGACTCCACTGTCTGCCTGGGCAGAAGTCAGAGGCTCTGGGAGAGTTCAGCCTGGGGTATGCACACAAGTGGGTGTGGGCCCCTCGGATATGGGACTGCCAGGAATAAACAGACCTTCTCATTCCCAGCCCTGACCTCCTCCCTGCAGGATCCAGGATGTCTGTGTTTCCTCTTCGCTGCTCTGTCTAAACACTGTGTGTGGAAGACGTGCGAGGGGGGACAACTTAGGCGGAGGGCAGCTGGGGAGCCTGGGTTCTGCTCCCTGTTCGGCCCCGTTTCCTCCTTACCGGATCATCTAGCTTCTCTCTGCTCCTTCGTCAAGGCTTGGGGCTGACTCATCCCCCGGCTTCTCCCCTTCGCCCACGGAGATGCAGTTTTCAGATGCTCCGTCCAGCTGACTCTGCAGCCCGGACCCAGTTCTTTCAGAGGTAGAGTCTGCTTCAGGGTGGCCAGTCCAGGCTGGCACAGGATCCTCCTGGGCCTCCTCTGTCCACATCCATTCTCATAGGTACTCGAATTTCTCTCTGCTGACCCGGCATGTTTGGGGCTGGGTGGGTGCGATACTCAAGGGCTCCTGGCCCTGGACTGGTGGAGGCAGGGCTTCCTGGCCCCTGGTTAGCCTCCCTGCACTACTGTTCAGTCCTCTCCATTCCCCATAGGCAAGAGCAGATGAACCCTGTAGAGCCTCTGAAGGGCTCTGGACACAAACCTGGTTTTGGGAAGCCCCGAGTCATCTGTATGGGCAGAAGAAACCCTGTCTTCCTGTTAGGTCTAAACCGCCAGATTCTTCAGGTCTGGGATGGCTGTCTGGGTCAGATGCTGACTGACCCTAGGAGCCACGGAAATTGCAGTGCTTTTCAGCAATCCCCGGAAGGGGGCAGCACTGCTTGAGCCCCAAATCACCACCGGAGTAGCAGACCCAGGCTCCTGGCTTAGGCCTCCGTAGCTGTTGGGTCAAGGGCCCATCAGCACTACTCTCAAGGAGAATGCGGGACCCGAATGGCAACTCGAAGTACCAGCTCCTGTGAGAAGGCTGATGCAGCAGCTAGGGCCATTTCCTTTCCTTGGTTTCAACCCCCGACCCTGACCCCGTCCTTCCACTTCCTGCCTGCCAAGCTCCTTGTTCTTAGCTTGCCCAGGTCCCAGTTTATCCAGACATGGAGACTCCCACCGCCTGCCCCCCACAGAAAGGGCCATCCAAGACGGGGGAAATACAAAATACCAACCATCTTAGGGAAGGCCTGGGAAACCCCAAGAACAAAATGAGGCTTGGCTTATGTTGGACCTTGCTTCTGCAGCAGCCCTGTCACTTCTGATCCTCTCGAGTGTATAAAGGGAACAAGGATTTATTAAATGGCATTATAAATAATTATAGGCATTATAATACATATGATGTGACAGGCATTCACCTACTCTTTTCCTTTTAAAAACCCTGTGAGGGGCCGGGTGCGGTGGCTCACGCCTGTAATCCTAGCACTCTGGGAGGCCGAGGCGGGCGGATCGTCCTGAGCTCAGGAGTTCGAGACCAGCCTGAGCAAGAGCGAGACCCCGTTTCTACCAAAAATAGAAAGAAATTAATTGGACAGCTAAAAATACATATAGAAAAAATTAGCCGGGCATGGTGGCGCATGCCTGTAGTCCCAGCTACTCGGGAGGCTGAGACAGTAGGATTGCTCGAGCCCAGAAGTTTGAGGTTGCTGTGAGCTAGGCTGACGCCACGGCACTCGCCCCAGGCAAGAGAGTGAGACTCTGTCTCAAAAAAACAAACAAACAAACAAAAAAACAACAACCCTGTGAGGAAGGTGGTGGTATGTCCAGTTAAAAGTGAGACTGTGAGGGCTGTGACTGTGAGATTAAGAAATTTGCTTAGCTGGGTGTGGTTGGCGCACACCTGCAGTCCCAGCTACTCAGAAGGCTGAGGCAGGAGGATCGCTTGAGCCCAGGAGTTTGAGATTGCAGTGAGCTATGATGATGCCACTGCACTCGCCTGAGTGACAGAGCAAGACCCTGTCAAAAAAAAAAAAAGAAAAAAAAGGCCATCACACAGCTCTTAAGTGGTAGAACCTGGATTCTGACTGAACCATCTCTAAAACATTGTTTTATTCCTCTCCAGCTCAAATCCAAGGATACCTACACCTCCCAGGTGTAGGCCCTTGGGGCAGGTGAGCCAGTCAGCAGCCATGGGGACTAGACCTGCCACGCCCTTAGCATGCCCCACCCTCACCAGGACCTGAATGGAGCTATAGTGGACTCGGGGGCTCACAAGGAGTGAGTGTCTTTGAGACCAGATCCATTCTAATGCCAACTGTGTCTTGGAAACAGGGCAAGAGAAAGAAGTGAATCTGGAGATAGGGTCTCACTCTGTCACCTGGGCTAGAGTGCAGTGGTGTGACCATAGCTCACTGCAGCCTTGAGATCCCAGGCTCAAGCAACCCTGCTTCAGCCTCCTGAGTAGCTGGGACTACAGGTGCACACCACCACACTTGGCTAATTTTTAAGATTCTTTTGCAGAGACAGGGTTCTGCTATGTTGCTCAGGCTGGTCTCAAACTCAAGTGATCTTTCCACCTCAGCCACCCAAAGTGCTAGGATTGTAGGCGTGAGCTACTGAGTCTGGCCTAGCATGGATTTTTAATGCTGACAAAATGTCTTGGAATTAGAAGCTTCCTTAGGATTATTCCTGTAAAAAAATACTGTCTTTTTGTTTCTCTCCTAACTCCGTATTTTCTAAGTGACTTTGGTTTTGCCATCTACAGTACTTTGCAGAAATCTGATTCCCACTATTGGCAAGAGAGTACAGGGAGTTCCAACATTATCTTTTTTTTTTTTTTTTTTTTTTATAGAGACAAGGTCTTGCTCTTGCTCAGGCTGGTCTTGAACTCCTGACCTCAAATGATCCTCCCACCTCAGCCTCCCAGTGTGCTTGGATTACAGGCAAGAGCCACTGCGCCTGGCCCCCAGCATATATTAGAGTTATGTTCTAAAGTCAGCAAAGAAGCAAAACAGCCAAGTGCGGTGGTGTGGCCCTGTAGTTCCAGGTACTCTGGAGGCTAAGGTGGGAGGATTGCTTGAGCACAGGAGTTTGCGTCCCACCTGGGCAACAAGCAAGACTCTGTCTCTTAAAAAAAAGTGAAAACTGGTTCTAGTCAAAATTACCCTCAAATAACTTAGCCAGGTTTTCCATCTATCAGAAATAGGTGACCAGGGGTACCCCAATAATAGCCAATTAGAAATCAGAGCACCCCCAGCTCTCCAGGAGCCCATTTCAGTTAAGTACAATGAAGTCTGATGACTGAATGACCTGTGGCTTTCAATCTTCTCCAGTGACTCACAGTAAAAGGACATTTTTACAATCCAGTCATGATGTGTGTAACGAAAACACACGATTGATTTCCAAACCAATACTTACCCTTCATAGGTGTGACACACTCTTATCTAGTCCATGCTATTCCATTTTTTTTTTTTTTTTGAGACAGAGTCTCACTCTGTTGCCTGGGCTAGAGTGCTGTGGCATCAGCCTAGCTCACAGCAACCTCAGACTCCTGGGCTCAAGTGATCCTCCTGCCTCAGCCTCCCGGGTAGCTGCGACTACAGGCATGCACCACCGTGCCCGGCTAATTTTTTCTATTTTTTAGTTGTTTGGCTAATTTCTTTCTATTTATAGTAGAGACAGGGTCTTGCTCTTACTCAGGCTGGTCTCGAAATCCTGAGCTCAGGCAATCCTTCCGCCTCGGCCTCCCTGAGTGCTAGGATTATAGGTGTGAGCCACCGTGCCCGGCCTATTCCATTTCTTAAAAACGCTGGTGCCACACAAAACTACATATATGATAAAAACCGCCTAGAAATATACTACACACACTAAAGCGTGCATGTAAAACTGGTAAAATCTGAAGCACGTGGGTGGCCTATACCAATGTCAACTTCCTGACTGTGATACTGTACTACAGATATATAAGCTGTTACCACTGGGGGAAACCAGGTGAAGGGTACACAGGACCTCCCTGTGTTATTTCTTACAACTGTATGTAAATCTATAGTTATCTCAAAATCAAACGTTTAGGAAATAAAAATGCTGGTTTTGATACAGTCAGGTGAGTTCACAATTCATTAATGGGCATCAAACCAGACTGAAACACACACACTGCCCTGGATGGAGACAAATTAAAAGGGAAAGCAGGAAGGTAGAAACCATCAGGACAGCCCTCAGACGAGTTCAGGTGCTCCTAAAATTCTCCTGATAATTCCTTACCAAGAGCACTTTCTGAACAAATTTTATTTCAGAGGTCAGTGTCCTGCTAGGGGGCAGCATGCTCCGCTAGGTTCTGCATTGTTTGTCAGGCGACCATCTCCCTGAGTGCCAGTTTTTTGGGCTGCTGTTTAAGAAAGAGAAAATGTGGCCAGTTAGTTCACATCAGATCCACACCTAAATACTCATCAGTGTCCTGCAGGTCCACACACACGGAGGTACACATTTTGGGAAATGTTATACATTATCCATGATAAAGGAATAAACCAGAAAACACATTAATTTGCCTGTCCCTGGGGAGCTTCCTGGCCACTCAGGAGCAGCCAGGCAGTTTCAGGAACCAAGCTTTACAGGAAGCACGTTCAAGTTTATTTATAGCTCACTGCCCAGCCATTCTCTCCTCTAGGGGCTGAGGATCTAGACCTGATAGGCTCTCAAACCTAAGGCTTTCTAGCTCAGGTTTGCAGGTCCAAGGGCAATGCAGGTGTATTCTTCTTCCCTTTTCTTCTTTCTTTTGGACTCACAGTCTAGAAACCCAGCAAATTCTCATGTAAGATAGAAAGATTTTCTTTATTAATGACCCCAACTGTATTTCTTTAGATACAGGAGTTTTGAACTCAAATACTTAGGAGAAAACAAGTTAAGATTTCATTATCCTGCAACTCATTACCAGTAACATACTGCAAAGCGAAACAGCCTGGGAAAGAGGGTGGGAGGGAAGGGGAGTGAGGGAGGGAAGATAAAGAAAAGGAATTAAGTTGATCAAGTGGAATTCTTTTTTTTTTTTAATTCTTGGGAACTATGAAGTCCTTGCAAGCACAGCTCGTTTCTGCAGATTATTTTCCAAACGTGTACAAAATGGAACCAAAATGGAGAATCCCTTAAGAACCTGAAGAGGTGCAACATTAAAAGCTACGATTATCCAGTAGCAAGTGTTCCAGCCTTCAGTTGCCAGCCGCTTCCTCCTCCTATTCCCAGGAGTTAGCGGGATGAAAACGTCTTCCCCCTTTGAAAGGAGAGAGAAATGTAAAGGCCAGTTTCAGGCTGCCCTTTCCTCCCACCCCATACTCCTGGACTAGATGGGATCCCAAAGAGACACCAAACAAGAGGTAGAAAGTACTAGATTCCTTAGGCAGAGGTGTTGGAACCACAGGGCACAGGCTAAGTAAGATCCAGTTTTCAGAGAATGGTTTCATCATCTCTTCCCCCTCCTATTGAATACTTTGGGGTGCCAGGGAATATCTGTGTTAAGCACATGAAGACATTAAATGAACCACGTTAAATAGGAGCATCACTCATCTACAATTTCTGGCTGGCCTAGATGAACCTATATTTCATACTGGACTCAACTGTCTACCTTTCAGGGCTCCTGGATAGCAGTTCCTTATCTTTCACCATGGGGACAAGAGGTTCAAAGCAATCCTCAAAACCTCCAAGGTTAAAGGCATTTCTGTTACCATGTGCTGGCTACACATTGGCTTACAGAACACATTGTCTGGTTCTAGGCTCTGAGTCAAGGCGTCCTGTTCTACCCAGATTTCTCCAGAAGGGCCAGCTGGTTTCCAAAGACAGCCTGTAACTGGTACCTAAGGATATGTGGTAAAACAGCCTGGAAGCTCAAGCTGAGACCTATAGCAAATTAGGGCAAAAACAAAACGAAAAGCAAACAAACAAGGGCACATCTTTCCTGCCCTGAATGTCTCACTCACTGCAAAATGAAGGCACAATTTATTACCCTTCCCCTCAAATGAAAAGCTCCTGAGTGTTTAATTCTGGGCAGCACACCGAGGGTGCTGACTTGCACTGTCAGCTGTTGATCCAGGGCCCTGATTCTCAGAGCAGGCCCACCACCCTATTTCACCCTGTCCACGCTTCTGCAGACTCCTGCTCTGTCGTGTGGAGGTCCCAGCTTCTCCTGCTCACAGCTGAGTCACTTAACTCCTACCCACCATTAGTAACATGATCTGGTTTTCAGGGTGGATACAGTTGTCTGCATCCCGCTTCTCCTTTCTGGGGCCCAACTCTGCCAAAGAGAGGTCACAGAACAGACGAAGGCAGAGCTGGTCTTTTAAGTCCCAGGATGGTGGTTTATGGATGATTTGTTCATTTCAGGGATTCATCTTTTCCTCAGGTCCCCCATCAGGACAGGCAGCCATCCTTACCCACCATACAACTGCATTCACTTGGCAGCGACCCACAAGACTGTCGGCCGGCTGTGGAATAGGGCAGTGGCTGGTTGGTGGGCCTTCCTCCTGATTAGATAAGCAGTTACTGGGGCTGAAGGTTACACAGGCAGCCTTGGGACTATTCCAATGCACAGCCTTCCAGTCTAGTTGTGACAGGCCACCCACATCACCTCCTGGCATCTACTAAACCGCCTATCTCTCTACTGGTGAAAGTAGCATGAAATTGGCTGCCTCACACCTGAAGTCACTAAAGTGGTACCTGGTGAGAAAAGCACCCCATGAAGAGCAAGCAGGGAAAAGGGAAACTGCAGATGACAGGATGAAGACCAGGTTCTGGGGGGCAGCGAGAGTACATGTGTCCCAGGGCACACCCCCTCACCTGCCCAACCCACCTTGTTGGTCACTTTGCCCAGCTTAGGATCTGCCAAGAAGCGGCAGAGTAGAAGAAACAATGCTGCCATTTCATTGAGTGGCATTTGGACACCTCTCTGAGCAGAGAATCTATCTACACTGAACACCATTCCTTAGGCTCTGGGTGGCAGACACAGCTGCTACAGAGAAAGGACTCTGCCTAAAGAAGTCAGGGTGACTTAAACTGCTTTAAGTGTCTGACGTTTCTGGGACTGAAAGCCTCACCTATTGCTCAGGTACTCACATCCTTTCAAATGGCAGCAGAAACTAACTTGCTAGAAGCTGTGTCACAGGCCAGGCGAAGGAGCGTGAAGCCCCATGCATACCACCCAAAGGTTTGCCCCAGGAGTACTGGGTGTTGGCAAATACCATGGCTAGGAGAGGAGACCTAGTTTACCTCAAGACCTTTAGTTCAAACAGCACAAAAGCACGTATGACTTTATCTTGTGAACAAGATTGCCTAAATCTCACCAGAAGGATGGGGAACCAAGAACTAGCACCTTGCACAGAGAGAGAACTCTCTAGGCTCTAGGCCATGCTGTTGTCTCTGGTACTCTGAGCCACACACCCTTTAGAACTCTATTCATCATTTCCATCCCTGATAAAGACCCTTCCTCTCCATGCAAACTTCCTGCTGAGAAGAGAACCAAGAAAAAGAACACTTGAAAGGTGGTTCCAGGCTTATTTACTCAACTAAATACCCTAAAGCAACTTGCTCAATTTCTCCAGAAAGACCACGAGAAGGGCAAGACCAACCTCTCAACTCAGGCCAAAGAGACTATGGCTTCTTGGTAAAAAGGTCCCCTTGCTTTTTTCCTAGCCCATTCAGGAGTGAAAAACCTGTTAATCCCATCTTCAGTCTATCTGCCCAGACCTGCTGGCCTCACATGTAGCTGCTGTCCAGACACCTGGAGGGCCAGGCCACCAACACCCACTACTTTCTTCTTGGTGAGCTCAGGAGGGGTAGGTGGTCCTGCTATGGTACTGCCCGCTAACCTACTTACGTGATTGTTTTCATTTCTTTTTTCTCGGCATCTGGGCGTGCACGGTTAAGCACCTTGAGGAAGTCAGATGTTTTTGCCCGCATACGTGTGTGAATATAGGCCTGGGAACAAACACAACAGGTGCTGAAGCAGAGTCACGTTCTAGAAAGACAGCTTGGTTTTCATTAAGAGATGTGATCAGGAAAGTCTGGGCGCACCCTGGGACTGACCTAGGCCACGCAGGGAAGCAGGAAGGTGAGCAATTTGGAGATAAATTCATCTCTCTGCTATGGGGAGGCATGGGAGAAAGTGGCTTGATGAAGAAAGATCATGATTTCTTGAAGCCTCTGGAATGACCTACGTAAGAGTCAGATCCACAGCCTGAACTACAGGAACGACTTTTGTTAGGAGCTCTGAACTCTGCTGGGAAGACAGACCTGGAGCACAGGAGCTGAGAGGCGGGCGCCCTCACCTTAGAGCACTTGATGTGGTAGTGCAGGTAGTCCCGGAACGTGTGGATCAGGTTGATGGTGTTGTCTCGAGCGCTGGCATTGGTGTGGCGAGGGAACAGCACTGAAGGTGGGCACGCAGACAAGGTGTCAGGGTATAACATAAATGTCAAAGGGCCGGGAAAAATAGCAGCCTACAGTGAACCTCACTCTCTTTAAGCTCAAGTACAATCCACTTGTTCCAGCACTCCTGGGCTCCGTTAGGGTTTTGTCGAGACAAGGAAAGGATACACAGCATAATCAGGGGATGTCCCCATGAGCACAAAAGGAAGAGCCCATGATGGAAAAACCAGGGTTTAACCCTGGCCACTCATCTCAGCCCTGGATTCTGGGGCTGTGCATGCTGAAACCAACCCCATCTGCCACACGCCTACTGGATTCTGTCTCTGCAGCTCGGCAGACCCACGGTGACGTGAACTGGCTATCTGGGAAACAGTTTACCTGAAGAAATCAGATTAGGAAATAAGGCTGCCTAGCCTGGGTCCTTGGTGTTAAAATACAAAGTAAGTCTTCACAGAAACGAGATGCCAGAGAGTATCGCATACTCTTGCTGTAAAAACCAAACACTAAGATATAAGGACCTGAACCGTCTTGGCAGGCCAGGCCGGAGGAGCTCCTCTGGCTGGGGCTGAGCAAAGTCCATCCTGCGGACCAGCCACCTGAAGACCTGCGCCCTCGCTGCTCAGTCCTTTGCCCTGGAGCACACCCGCGCCCTTCTCCCCCGGTGCTCTGGAATCCTCTTTATCTGCCCACCTCCTCTACTCATTGGCCTCACCAATCACAAAATCCCCTGAGGTATCTCAAGCCTTGCTGAAAAGGAATGCCTCCTAACAAGGGCTGGGATTCCTGCCTCAGTTTGCCCTGGCCTGAAAAGAAATGAACACCAAATAGTCGATAACTGTATTTCAAAGAATCTAAGGTGCTTATGACTTAAGTCTGTCAGAATGTTCAGCTTAGACTGAATATGGTAAATCAACTCATTCATCGCCAAAAAACAGGTACGCATTCAGCACTGAGGCGAATTAAATAAAATTCACAAAAGGAGACATTTCCAGTGGCATCAGGTGCAGAGTGTGAACGAGCTGCCATTCCACACTGTCCGCTATGCTATCAGGCAGCTCATGAGGCTGAAGCAACTGAAAGCAGGCAGACTCGAGTTCTCTGGCGTATAACTGGAATACGCGAATCATGGCTGGAGCTCAGGCTTAGTAAGCAAAAAACCAAGAAATGCTGAGTGACAGAAAACTCCTGTCCAGCTGCGTGGCAATGCTTATGTGGCTCTATGCTTAACTACTGACATCACAGTTCAGTCTTAAGATTTTTCCTTAAGATTTAAGAAAAACGAGGCAAAAAGAAAAAGGAAATGATTACTATACAAAAATAGCACATAGCCTGCTCTGTAATTAATGCTCTGTGACACCCTTCCTACAGTTACAGCAATGGCAACAGGGACAACTTAGTATGCCTGCTTTTGACCATCTTAAAGTGTTAACCAAGATTCTGTGCAGATTTAGGCATTCTGCAGCGTCAACTCAATAAAGCTACACAAAAGTGGCAAAGGCTTCCTGGCTCACCAAAGGTGATGTAGCCGATGTTGTCACCCACGGCGGCATCTGTGTCTTTCAGCTCCAGAGGAGGTTCCCTGTGGCTAAAGAGGACCTGGGGGGCTGTGTGGCTGGCTCTGCGTCCTTCTTTGAACTCCTGCCAAGACAAAGCAAAAGCAACCAGAAGAGAAGTGGGTGTAAGATGAATGGCAACCTATGCTATGGGATTTGCCCCGTGCAGTGTGACCTTTGTAGCCCTCTGAACCAGATGGTTAAAAATAAAACTACACCAAACCTGAAATATTACAAGTGCTGGCTGCTATCAGTGCACTTCAGATTCAAAAGGGAGAGACTGCGAAGTACTTAAAAGTCATATCTTCAAAATGTGATGAAAACACTGTTAATTATCTTTTTCCCTTTCTCTCTTTTTTTGTGAGACAGGGTCTCACTCTGTCACCTAGATGGGAGTACAACAGCATTATCATAGCTCACAGCAACCTCAAACTCCTGGGCTTAAGTGATTCTCCTGATTTCGCCTCCCAAGTAGCTGGACTACAGGTGCACACCACCAACACCCAGCTAATTAAAAATTTTTTTTTTGCAGAGATGGGGTCTCACTATGTTGCCCTGGCTGGTCTCAAACTAGTGGCCTCAAGCAATCCTCCTGTCTTAGCCCCGCCCAAAGTGCTGGGATTACAGGTGTGAGCCACTGTGCCTAGCTCTTCCCTTTCTCTTATTTTGGACCAACATAGGTGATAAAATTATTAATACAGCTGAGACTCTGTTAATTGCAAAGCACTGGTTAAATTTAAGTGCTGTTATCTTTAACTGAAGTCTTAACTCCTTCTATCTATGCCCTTCACGAGTTAACCAATTTTTCATTGCTCACCCCCATTCCCTTCTTCCAGTTACATGAATATCATACTTCCTCTGGGCCTTTACATGAGTCTTGTTTCACTGAGGAATCTGAGATCCTGTTAAGAATTCATCAATCAAAGATCTAGAGCAAACTTATTAAACCTTTTTGGGGGCAGAAGACAATGAAGTTAAGAAGCTGAGTTGCTGTTGTGTTCATAAGGGAGACCATGTGCCGTGAGTAATAAAGTCTGATTTTAATTCTGGCTCTTGAATGGCCCTGGATATCACCCCCTCTGTATAAGAGCTCATCAAAAATATATCTATCCTCAAAGTACAGAAAAATGACTGAGGATGTAAAAATCAGGCCATTCTTTCCGTGTTCCAGTGTCTAAACTTCAGGCTTTTACGGTTCATGCATTCCTATGTAAACGGACAAGTGATAAGACTTCCCTCTCTCAATCAGATTTGTAAGAATAGAACTAGATTTTCTAGCAATGCCAGTAACACTGGATGATTCAGATCTCATCCACTGGGTGGGCCTTCCAAGATGATGGTTATAGGATGGCCAAAGGATGGCTTTGCAAGGTCTCTCTGTCCTATAAGACAAAGCTGTGTGGTCTGCAGTGCTCTTCCACTGCTGATCAAAGATTACCTCCTCCATAACACCATCTCCAACAGCCAGGGCAGGTGGCTGCTCTCTTGCTGGAGTTGCCATGTCTTTTCTACAAACCTCTACTATGACACTGTACTATTTATTAAGACATCTGGCTTTCCTACCTTTGGTTAAGAGTTCCTCATGCCCCAAATCCTGCTTTATTCTATTCATCTTTGTGTCTATTCCTCTGTCCTTCACAGAGACTGTCTAGCACATGGCTTGCTAAGTGAAAGAAAGCACTTCTACCCTAGCTGATTTTGTAAAGAAGGAGCAGGGGCTGTTTCCATTGGCAGGCAGGAAAAATACATGCTCACCAGCAAGCCCCCAGCAATTAGTGGCAAAGGAAAAGATAACACCTGAGGAGTCAAAACGCCCAGACTGGGACCTCACCTGTTTTGCATACTGCCTCTCAAGCAAGCACTACTTGGCTTCTAATGGTTGGTGGAAAATAAATGATCATAAACTGGGTTACGTTAGCTCCTTTTTGAACACATTTTGTTCCCCAACAGCTGGAGAGGAAGGGAAGGAGTCAAGATCATCCCAAATGGAAATTCCCAAAGCAAAGCTTCTGAAATTGCTCTTCTTTAGAAAACACCTTTTATTCTACAAAGGGGTTAGGAAGCTGTCTAACTTCTATTGGTTTTACTCTACAGGTTCAGAGGATCAAACAAAACAGATAAATAACCATCTGCTTTTTTTTTTTGTTTATTAAGTGTCTTTAAGGCTCCAATTCACAGGTATGTGTGGTGTTTACAGCGAGATGGGGGTATTTGTAAACCTGTGGTGACTTACTAGCATTTTATCAGTTCTGCATATGGGAAAATAATACATTTAAGATTCAGTCAACAATATGCTTCTAGTTTGGGACAATCTTTTGGATAATCTATGTCTTTGCTTCTCCTTGGTTCTTTTTCTTAAATAAAACTTAAAAACAAAAAACAAAACAAAACCCAAACATCCCTCCTTTATCATTAGTGTCTTTGTTACATGTAAACCAGCAATACTGCCTCTTTTCTCTCCCTCTGGCTAGGATGTCTTCTGGACATCGTTTTATTTTTCTCTTCAGTCAAGGTACAATTTATCAGAAAGTTCAGAATAAATCCAAGTATCTGTAGGAATTTACTATATGATAAAGGTAGCACCTTAAATCAGAGGTCTAAACATGGACTTTTACATAATTGCCACCAGAACCTCAGTGCTCCCAGTTTAGGAAAACATCCTACAAACATGCAAACAGATATAAGGAGTCCTCAAAATAACATCTTCACAACTGTCTAAGAGGCAGATTGCTTATGTCTTGACCCTGAACATATAGAAACTAGTGGTTTCCATTTAACTTTTCTTTTTTTTTTTTTTTTTGAGACAGAGTCTTGCTCTGTTGCCTGGGCTAGAGTGCCGTGGCGTCAGCCTAGCTCACAGCAACCTCAAACTCCTGGGCTCAAGCGATCCTTCTGCCTCAGCCTGCCAAGTAGCTGGGACTACAGGCATGCGCCACCACACCCAGCTAATTTATATATATATATATATATATTTTTTTTAGTTGTTTGGCTAACTTCTTTCTATTTTTAGTAGAGATGGGGTCTCGCTCTTGCTCAGGCTGGTCTCGAACTCCTGAGCTCAAACGATCCGTCCGCCTTGGCCTCCCAGAGTGCTATGATTACAGGCGTGAGCCACCGCGCCCAGCCTCCATTTAACTTTTCTAAGTTACTTACTTACTAGCTTGACTTTAGGATCTTATGATATGAAAAGAATTCTAGTTCATTATAAGCTAATCTCCAAAAGTGTAACTGTTGGACCTATTGCTTTTCATGGAATGAGAGCTAAAATGATGCCATCTACCAGACTTTCTCCAGCACTTAGTTGGTATGCCTATAATCATAATACACCAACCCTAGCAGGAGGACACCCATGTGAGTGAGGAATAAACTCCCTTTTTTGTAAAGGTTTTAGTAAGCATCCCTCAGAGCCTGCCTGCCAAATGACCAGGGCAGGATTTGTATGCTGATCAGGGGATGTGCATGCTGACAGGGGAAAGCCCACAGAGGCCCACAGCAAGCACATTAGTAACCATGAGGAACTTCAATGTTCCTAGGCTATGACTTTCTGTGCCAGGCATCCATCAGTCTCCTTTCTCCTAGAAATTTAAAATTCTAGGCCCAGGACAAAATTCAGACAATTTATTTTTGGGTAAAACCCCAACGAAGGTCCAGTTTTCTGAATTACTCCAGTTTCCGAATTTGGAAAGGGTGGCGGGGCAGAAGACTTTCTGAGCATAGCCTTTTTACGTTCCTAGACACCATCTGGCCTGCACTTTGCTCTGGTTAGGAGAGTCACTAACCAGAAACACTGTTAATGCGAAAATGGAAAAGAGGCTTTGTTTTGACTTTTAGATTAAGTGTCCAACCACAGGTGTCTTGAGGGAGGAGTTTAAATTCATATGCAAAGGCCAGGTACAGTGGTGCATGCCTGTAAACCTAGCATTTTGGAAGTGGAGGTGGGAGGATCGCTTGAGGTTAGGAGTCTGAGACCAGCCTGAGTAAAAGTGAGACCTTGTCTCTACAAATAGAAAAATTAGCCAGATGTGGTGGTGCACACCTGTAGTCTTAGCTACTCAGGAGGCTGAGGCAGGAGGATCACTTGAGACCAGGAGTGTGAGGTTGCAGTGAGCTATGATGACCCCACTGCACTCTAGCTCACGCAACAAAGTGAGACCCTGTCTCAAAACTCCGCCTCCAAAATTCCCCTAAGGAACAAATCTCCAGTATATTCTCTAAGATAAGATCTGTTTAAAGTATAAAAATAAGTTGTTTCCTGGAATAAAATGGAAGACTGGTCAAAAACTAGCCAAATTTAAATATACACTTCATAGTTTTTAAAATTAGTCTGTCAGTCTGGATATCGCCCAATTTCTGAGCTACTGCAGTTATCCCTTGTCAATTCTGCATAAAAACACATGAAACGCCGGTCTAGAGGCTTACTTTTAGGATCCAAGAGATACGTAGCTACACATATATTTTTTCATTGAGTTCACTACTTGCAAATGCTAAAGTGTCAATATTCCAATTTTTTTTGCATAGGGACTCCTAAACTAGAGTTTCTGATTAATTAGCCAAAACACAAAAAGCCAGTAGAGATGGGTCAAATTGAGGATATCACTTTTGAAGATTTCCCTAGCCACTTAGAAGGCTACACATAAAGTATTCTCACTGTTAAGCACAGATGTCTTTCAACTTTATTTTGCAAAAGAGATTCTGTCTCAGAGTTTAAAAATCTTCATCACTCTGCCAAGGAACAGAATGAAGGATTAAAGTTTTTAAAGAATTTAATCACTGTACTAGATTTTGAATGTTGACCTATCACAAAAGAAACCAGCCTGGATACCATCCCACCAATGAACTCTCTTATGTACTAGAGCCAGCAACCAATTGGCTAGCAGATGACATGACAAAGCCACAAGGGGTGTCTGATGATCCGAGTGCAACTGCACCAAAAATCCAATTACAAAATGTCCTGTTAACGCCCATTATTCTTCTTAGAAGATGGGCTGCTTCTGAGCGAAGCACTCTATGGTGACTCATCCCAACTCATGCTCGTCTCTCCTCTGTTAGGTCAACAGTTCCACCCAGTAACACATTATTTACTACCTAAGAATTTGCTACAAACTCCATTCTGGAAAGACGTTAGGACTAAATCACGCCAAGAGTAGACCTCGCTAGAAATCTGAGGAAATACAAAAGGGTAGGAAACTCAACCAAGCTTTAGATTAAAGACCCCATGGTAGGAAGAATACTTAATACTCAGTCATAGTTAGTATGTTTAATACTCAATTATTCTAGTCCTGTCCTGGAAAAGACTAGAACCAGTATGAAAAAATGTAACATTCAGTGAATTCTGTGGGGGCTGTTTAGTTAAATCTTCAACAAGTTCCTGCATCAATAGATCTGCTAGTTCTCTTTTCTATAATTATGGTGTGTTTTGGCTCAAAGGTATAAATCACCATGGCCCGATTTCCCTCCAAGATGCTACTCCATACCTGCATAAACACCTTTCCAATGACCACATCGTCGTCATCCTTAAACACTGTGCTGAAGACTACCGTGACTCTGTCCTTTTTAGACTCAACATACCTGAGGGGAACAAAACCCATGACAGTAAGTACAGCATCAGAATGGGGTTTTGTCAATAACTTGATCAAGTGAAGTAGAAGACTAAAGTCATAAATCTCTTAATTCATAAAACAAAGGTGTGCCAAATGAGATTAGGTATTTATGGCCACAAAGTCAATGTAAAAAATGCATGCCCCAAGAGAGAGGCAGGAGATGGAAATTACCAAAAGTAGATTTTATCAACTTGTATATATATAGTATGACATGGAAAAGAGTGATTCCCAGAACTCCATTTTTTAAGATTTTCTTTATATACAGGACTCATAGTATGTAGATAATCTTAAGAGTTGCAATAACACGGAACCAAAGGTCACCCTCTGCCTCCTGATTATTCAGAATATACTCTTAAAGAGGACTTAGAATAGTGGTGCCTTAAAGCTGCAGTCCCCTACCCCCTGTGCCCTGTAAGGGACTGGGCTGCAGAGTTCCTCCTGCACCCCCATCCATGGAAAAATCGTCTTCCATGACTGATCCCTGATGCCAAAAAGGTTGGGGATGGCTGCCTTAAGAGAAAGCATTAGATTCTCTTTTCGTCTTTTGTTAACTCTCAGTAGCTGGAGACTAGGAGAAGTGGCCAATTTTTCCCCTTATCACATACATCTTGGCTTAAGGAATTTTATGAGAAAACACTTCAAGGGGGTTCATACAACAGAATTTAAGGTTTGACTGAGCCATATTTCTTTCGATAAGTGCCATCCTGGTGTGACAGCCACACCTGGGCTTCGGGACCAAATTCTATACTCACATGGTCTCATCGTCCCTATAATGGATAACTGCCCTGTTCTCTCCTTCCTTGCCTTCTTCTTGGAATTGGAAGTATTTCTCAAAGACAGAGGCAAAACAATTTCGCTTCAACATGCCAGCCTGATGTACAATGGAATCCTTGGATGCAGGCAGATTTTCAAGGTCGTATAGCAAAGAAACATTGTATCCTGTGGGGGAGAAAACATCCAGCATTTATATTTCAAAAAAAAAAAAAAAAAAACCTTACTAATCTCTCCCAAGTAAACAGAGATAGAGGCAATTAAAAAAAGAAAAATTAACATTCTAATAACATTTGTCTCAGTGTCTGTACATTTAACCCAGATAGAATGTTTTCTATTTCCATCTACCTCATAGTACAAAATGAGGTGATATTCTTTAAAAAAATCCCTGTAAACAGGCCGGGCGTGGTGGCTCATGCCTGTAATCCTAGCACTCTGGGAGGCCAAGGCGCGCAGATCATTTGAGCTCAGGAGTTCAAGACCAGCCTGAGCAAGAGCAAGACCCCGTCTCTACTTAAAAAAAAAAAAAAAAAAAAAAAAAAAAAAAAAAAAAAAAAAAAAAAAAAAAATAGAAAGAAATTAGCTGGGCAACTAAAAAATATATATATAAAAAGTTAGCCGGGCATGGTGACGCATGCCTGTAGTCCCAGCTACTCGGGAGGCTGAGACAGTAGTTTTATTGCTTGAGCCCAGGAGTTTGAGGTTGCTGTGAGCTAGGCTGACGCCACAGCACTCCAGCCCGGGCAACAGAGTGAGACTCTGTCTCAAAAAAAAAAAAAAAAAAAAAAAAAAAAATC
>RJWJ010025083.1:0-24223 GCA_004363605.1 Indri indri
AGTCATTATTTTTAAAGAAACAAAAATAATGTATAATTCAAACCTACTAAAATTTGCAAACTGACCTCTAGAGGGAGTCACATTGATAAACCAAAATGACATCCTATATCTTGCTCATTAGCCTTAATAACACAGATTCAAAATGAGCAATAAATGACAATCACCTTTCTGAAAGGCATGGTTTTTATTTCCTCGAAACAACATAAGTAACACACCCACTGTCTAAAAAGGGTAATGAGCGACATACATGCTTTCAAGAAAAGAATCCTTTGTGTGAAACTTGCAATATCTCTGAGGTATGCCTGTACTTATGTTAAAAAATGACCCAAACTACCCATAACTAAAATCTCTAGGAGATAATGCAATGAAATAACATTTTCATTTTAAATATCATAAATGTATGCAAACTCACTGATTCACAATCTTAAGTCACTACCCAAATAGGAACTATTAAAAGACAATTTAAATTTTCTCTAGAAAGAACTGCTCCCCAAACTTCCATCTAATCAAAAAATAAGAAGCCTTTTTTGGTGTTAGAAAATCAAAAGGGGTGAGTTTCCTGAAAAATGAAAACACAGCCACTCAAAAAGGTGTACACAGATATTCATAGCAGCAGCATTCATAGACCAAGAAAGTGGAAACAACCCAAATGTTCATCAGATGATGAATGGATTTAAACGAACAAAAAAACTCGGTCTGTCCACACAGCAGGAGTATTATTTGGCAATAAAAAGGAATGAACTACTGATTCATGCTACAACATGGATGGACCTTGACAACACTATGGGAAGTGAGTGAAGTCAGTCAAAAAAGACTACATATGACATAACTCCATTTACGGGAGACGTGCAGAAGAGGCTAACCTATAGAGACAGAAAGCAGACTGCCTGGACAGAGGGGAAGCAGAAAGAAGTTGAGGCAAGATGGGGAGTGACTGCTAACGGGTACAGTTTCTTCTGGGGCAATAAAAATGTTCTAAAATTAATTGTGGTGATGGTTGTTAAAATATTAAAAACCACTGAAATTGTAAGTTTTAAATGGGTGAATTGTATGGTATATAAATTATATCTCAATAAAGTTGTTTTAAAAAAGATACATCTCACCACAGTCCCTTTAAAAGCTTTTTGGTAAGCACTCTAGGGCTTCCACTCAGTCACACTTTAAAGCAATTTTCACTTGCATTTTCCAGCTTCGATCCATTTTTTTCTAGAATATTTCACAGTCCACATATATTTACCAAAACTACAACACAGAAGTAAAAATATTTTAAGGGATAAATGAGGTATAAAAGTGGCTCAAAATCCAAAAATTTTGAAAAACTGGAAAATGATTCTTTTAAGTGTTAGGTTCTAAGCTTTCTTCTAATATCAAAATTTTTGTAATTTAAAACTGCTTCAGAGCAGATAATAGATTTACTATATGATATGCTTAGCATTTTTAGTTTTAATATTAGTAACTACAGTAATTTATATTCTTCCTAGAGGGCAGGCTGACTATAATTTGTGAATATATTTTCATCACATGAGCCCTTAAGACTTTGGAAAAACATTTAAAGTGACAGAATAAGAAGATTATTATTAAAACTCCTTAAGTCCTCTAATATATTTCCTGTAAACCTACCATCTGTACACTTTTTTCTAATTCCTGGGGAATTGCAAATGTAGATGAAGGAGCCTGAGTAAGAGGCCATGCACCAGCCTGGAAGGAAAAAAGTAAAATAAAAAAGTTAAAGAGGTCGACATTTAACTTGAAAGTAAATATTTATATGGTTGCAACTAAAACTAAACATGCTGCAACTAAAACATCTTTTTTTCTTCCTGAAAATGCTGATAAAACCCATGAGCATTATTATCACATATTCCCAATCGATATGACATGGAATTTTGGAAGCCACAGTCCACTGACTGAAACTAAAGTGACCAGGCACGCATGTATGAATCCTTTTTATCAAAGTACTAATCAGTAAATGCCCACAATAAAACACATATGCATACCTGTAGAACATAGATTTGAAAACTAATTCCCAAATCTATTACTGTGTCTTGGTTTTTGATAAAATTGTTGAACTTATTGTTGAGATCGGCGCTGACACTCATATCCGTATACATCCGATGTAGTTTGCTGGTAAACTCATAACCACAGGCTTGCTATTAAAAAAAAAAAAGTTTTAAAAATGTATGATTTGAAAAGAAAAATAATAAGCCATATTAATTAATAAGAATATGCTGCTATTGCTAGGTCTTTGGTCAAAGGTCCTTGCGTGTATGTTTACATCCAAGGCCTATATTATTTGTAACTCAAAGCAGCTATTCAAAACCTTTTAAAAATTCCTTTCTTTTTAAAGGCAGGTTAAATAGGTGAATGAAAACATGTATTTATGAAACGATAAATCTGCCTTTAAAATAAAGCCTTTCCTATATATCCATATACCTTATGTCAACACTGCAAAATGCTCCTTTACTATATGTAAGATACATTAAGGTTTTTTGGTTTTTTTTTCAAGAGACAAGGTCTCACTATGTTGCCTAGGCTGGAGTGCAGTGACTATTCAAAGTCATGATCACAGCCTCAACCTCCCAGGCTCAAGTAATCCTCCTGCCTCAACTTCCAGAGTAGCTGGGACTACAGGCAAGCACCACCACGCATGGCTTTTATAAAGCGTGTAGATAGTAACAACTATACGTGAAAGACTACTGGGAACACTCCAGCCAGTAGTCAATTAAAAGGGTGGTACTCAGGCTTATTTTTAATACCATTTACTGAGTGATGAAGAAATCTATTTCTTTGAAAGTATTCAAAACTCTGTCATTACTGGGTCAGAAAATCTGAATCTCAAAACTAGGGATATAAAAGGCTTTGTGTTAACATTACTTCTAAAAAGTAAAAGCTCAGTTATTTTTTGGTAAGTTTAAAAAGGAGCAAGCATTATATACAGCAACCTTTTCAACTATTGAATTAACTAGGATATATATGAACCAGCTAATGAGCATTAGTGTGTAAGCTGAAATGACATGAAAAAACAAAATTCAACTGTACTCCAATCCAAAACTTGTACTTAAAGGAATATTTTAGGTGCATTCGTTTGTAAGTAATACTAGTCTTTTTAAAGTCAATACTATCTTGTGAATCTCTCTGTATCAATATACAGACATTTTTCCTTTTAATATAGCATTTACATATCTCACTGTATGAATATACCATTATACATTTAACCAGACCCTGCTGATGAATTATTTCCTGTTATTATAAACAATGCTCAATGAACATCTTTATGTGATGGTAGACTAATTTCTAGGACATTACTGGATCCAGGACTTACATTACCTTTAATTTATTGATCATGGCTTCTTCAGAATCCATAGACATGGACAATCCATGAATTAAACGTTTTGCCAGCATTCTTGCGTAGAACTACATTAAAAAAAATATTTTAAAAGATTACTTCCCTTGCTAAGGATTTTAAAGTTCAAAAATAAATCAAAGTTGACTAAAACACAAAACTTTTCTATTCACAGCTTACCTTTTGAAAAACGTCCTTATCATCAATATATTTGAAAACAGTAATGAAGCTCGTGAGTTTGTCTTCCACTTCATTCTCAGTCATCCCTTTTGCTGATTTCTTTAGTAAGTTGTCACAGTACTTAGCAAGCTCAAATAGAAATTGATAATAAACCTTAAAAAGCGCACTTCTGTACATCTCACACCTCCAAGGAGGCAAATGGCAATACAAAATAAGATCAATGCACAGGGTCTTTGCTGTCCTAAGCCTTATTTTTTTAATTTTATTTTTTTTAAGAAACAGGGTCTTGCTGTGTTGCCCAGGCTGCAGTGTAGTGGCTATTCACAGGCAGCATCATAGTGCACTGTGGCCTCAAACCGCAGTGGCCTCAGGAGATCCCCCTACCTCAGCGTCCTGAGTAGCCGGGACTACAGGCACACACCACAATCATGAATGTAAACTAAATAACTTAAAATATATGTCATAAGGTAAATTTTTAAAAATCAAACTAGAAATAAGTCAAAAATCTAATCAACACCCACTGACTAATAAAGCATTGATACAAGTAATATAAATTTCTAAAAGAACACCTAGGTGACTTTTGAGTAGTTCTGTAAGTTTTGACATGGAGTAAGTACTTTCCTTAATCTTACAAAAACCTTTTAAGTTTCCTTTGAAGTTTACCAAAACTTTATCATCAGATTTCCTTTAAATTTCAGATATATCAAAATCTCCATGAAATGTAATGGAAACTATTTCAAAGCAGACATACTTTAAAACTTAAACTTTGTGAAATTTTTTCCTTCAGTTATTCTTAAGAAAAGTCATGTGGTCTACTGCATTGCTTATATAAATGCCAAATGATACATGATACAGATAATAATTTTTTTTCTATTTTTCTGAAAAAATGCTACGAACAAATAATTTTGACATTCTCCTCAGTTTTCATTCTCTAAGCAAGAATCAAACTCACCAGTTCAGGTGCTCTGCAAATAGACTTGGGTTCTCTGTAATTTACAACTGATGTAAGGGCCTAAACAGAAAACAGGCCTGTGATTAGCTATCAGCAATCGGGCAAAAGCAAAGCTGGTTTAGTATAAGCCATAATCTATACACCCAAAATGACCACCCCACCTGAAACACAGCACTTGGTGGTAGTCTGTTGATACTGCTTTCATATCTAACATAGGGTAGACTCCTCTAACTTTATTCCCAATTATGCAACAATTATATATACTGTTCCTATTGCAAGATATTCTTTCTAACTCATTACTGAAATTTGAACACAGATAAAGTAACTCAATGTTTTTTAAAACAACCTTGTAAGCAAATTTCTTTTAAAGAATACAAAAATTTAAAAGTTTGTAAAATACATTTCTTTTACTTTCAAATATTATAGCCTAAGTACATATTCAAAGGAAAAATCAGTACTAAAAATATTAAAATTATGCACGTAAATTCAAAAGATACTAGTTCATTAACAATTTCCCTTATACAGCACGATCCAATTTAAAAGTTGTGTTAATTGGGCACACTTATAACCTTGACTCAAGCAGTACAAAAGCAATCCATGTAACCAAAACATTTGTGCCCTCGTAATAATAGAAAAAAGCTGTGTTATTTCTATTTTGACTTTCACAATTAAATTAGTTACTTAATCTAATATGAGGTTGTGTGAGGGGAAAAAAATTAGTTACTAAAGCTTAACCTCTCTGTCTAGGTCAGAAATCTCATACTTAGAAGCCTAATCCTGAAACAGCCTAAAGAATGATAATTTTATATATATATATATATATGTATTTAAAAGTTACCTTATCCAATGCACTCATAAAGTGCTGATCACCATTCAAAACAGTGTTGATAAGTTGAACAAATTTACCATGTACTTCCAAAACTGATTCCACAAATAGTGTTGGCATCTAAACACATGAAATACAAATATAAAACTCTATTTTAAGAAGTTCAGGGATAAAATTAGGCTTATTAAAAGACTTGTTTAAATAGTAAGGTTTTCCTCAAGCAATTAGGTTTTATACATAAACACTCCTCAGAAACTGTTTTTAGCTAAGATAGTCTTAAAAATCTAAAACTTGGATGTTGTAATTAGTTTGTCATTCAACACCAGGACTGTCTAGTACCTCTGCCAGAAGAACCCACCAAAAGCACACTTCTCTGCAGTGTTGTTAAACACACTCCTCTCTTGTACTGGAATATCTTTTTTTTTTGAAACAGAGTCTCAATCTGTTGCGTGGGCTAGAGTGCCGTGGCGTCAGCCTAGCTCACAGCAACCTCAAACTCCTGGGCTCAAGCGATCCTCCTGCCTCAGCCTCCCGAGTAGCTGGGACTACAGGAATGTGCCACCATGCCCAGCTAATTTTTTACATATATGTTTAGTTGTCCAGCTAATTTCTTTCTGTTTTTAGTAGAGACGGGGTCTCGCTCTTGCTCAGGCTGGTCTCAAACTCCTGAACTCAAGTGATCCTCCCGCCTCGGCCTCCCAGAGTGTTAGGATTACAGGTGTGAGCCACCGCGCCCAGCCTTGGAATATCTTATCTTTAGGATATCAAGATACAATTTCAGAACTATCAGGCCTATCACTTTCATAGAGGTTTATATATAAACAAAGAATGCCTGCAAAGTCCCTAAAGGGCTGATAGAGGAGAACTGGGTGGACAATACAATCCCCCACATCTCAGAGGGAAGAAATACCTAGTAGTGCAAAAGTGAGTTTTTCCTCTTAATGGAGATAACTAGAAGAAGAAGTTGGCACCTAAGACTTAACTAAGTCAGCTAAATTTGAGTCTACTACAGATGCGTTCTCTTGTATTTCCATCTCCCAGCCTTGACACCGAACTCTATGCTTCTATGCCCATTCAACACCCTGAATCTATAAATCCAGTAATATAAACTCATAAGTCTAATAAATAATACAAAGTAATAAAACTAAATATTAATAAATAAATGAAGAGTTCTATAAAAATGGAAAACTTATGCATTATTGTGGCAGGACATACAAACTAAGAATTATTATTTGCCAAAACAATCTACAACTGAAGTAATCACCATGTAATAAATGCTCCTGAACAAGGGTATCTGTATACAGATCACTAGGCTGTAGATGAAGAGCAAACAGTTCTTCTTAAGGAGCTCAAAACATTTCATATTGTGTCTCTCTTATTCATCAACCATCACTAGTAATAACAAGGAAGTGGGTCCAACAAGGTTTGATGAGAGGAACACATTTTTATAGGAAAAGCAACTTCTTGTGAACAGTCACTTGCTTGGCAAAGTACTACGCAGAAAGATGGGTAGTGGAGACACGAGGGCCACGGGATACTTGGGACAGCAAACATATACTTATGGAAGATTATTTTAATCTAAATTTGCTTCCTGGACAACCAAATTCAGAGAACATGTAAAGAAAGCAAATTGCACCCGTACCACTACAACTGACTACGTATCAATACCAGTTACACAGAAATACAATTATTTAGAAATAAAAAAAAAAATAGAAACAATAAACATATTTTTCCATGAGAAATTAATGATTGCAATGGTTTTCTAATAATGTGGCAATTCCAAAATGAATCCAACAGATCCTAGGTTTAGAACATTTGAATAAAGACATTTCATTTGTTGGCATGATAAGACTTTTTGTTTTCATCTTTGAAAAGATGGTAAAGTCAAAAGAAAAACTCCACGATGAATCTGATTCAAAGACAAACCTCCCAGTTCCTCACCCGACTCACGTTTTCCTGAGTAAGGTTACTGGTTGCTCTAAGGCCCTCATCGTGGACGTGGTTCTGCAACTCCTGAATCATATGAGGTAAACCAGTGGACACAGCGCGGAGTAAGACATACATGTTTGCCATGTCTGAGGGGAAAAAGAAATGTGCTGATTAAATTCCCAATACTGCTAATTGCCTGGGTAATACATGGTTCTAAACGCAGAAGTACAAAAGAGTATGCGGAGAAAAGTTGCCCCACAACCATCTCCCAGCCACCCTGTCCCCTCCCGGGGAAAGCAATGTCGTGGTTACTTAATATCTTTCCAAACATGTTTTGTATACATTCAAGCAAATACATATATTCTTCCCCCTGCCCCTTTTTATATAAATAATGCAGAGTATTGGATGTATTATTTGCAGCTGCAGAACACATTTTAACATAAAAGTCTTTTTATATCAGAACATAAAGCATTTTCACGTATCTTACACCTGCATAGTACTCCATGATATGGATATATTACAATTACTTAAATTGACGGAAATTTAGGCAGTTGCCAATCTTTTGCTATTACAATGTTGCAATTAATAATCTTGTATATGGGCAAGCATACATGTAGCATAAATCACCTACAAGTGGGATTGTTGTGTTAAAGTTTAATCTTGTAGATAGATCCTTCTAAACAGAGCTCCCAATGGTGGGGAGCTCCCTTGCCAACAACAGGTTACCAAACACTTTCATCTCTGACAGCGAGAGGTGAAGCATGATGTCCTGGTGCAGTGGGTTTTAAACTTCTTATTGAAGTCTAATGCACATACAGAAAAGTATACAAACCACACGTGAACATGCAACGCGCCCATGTAATCACAGCCAGGGTAAGAAACAGACATGACCTACACACAGAAGCCTCCTTCCTCCTCCTCCCAATCACTACTCCCCCTTCTCCTCCGCGAAGGCAACCGCTGTCATGAATACTCAACCACAGATGAATCTGAACCGTGCTTAAAAGTGGAATCATAATTCATTTATGTCTGGTTTCTTCAATATAATGTTTATAAGCACCACCTATGTTGTTGTATTTGTTGTTTAATTTGCTCATTTCCACTCCTCTATAATATTCCGTTGTATAAATACACTGTGCTTTATCCATTTTGTTACTGGACATTTGAGTTGCTTCAGTTTGGAGCTATTACAAATGTTCACGATGCTGCTATGAACATTCCTGTATGTGTTTTTTCGTACGTACGTGCACACACGCGGGGGGTCTTACATGCCTAGGAGAATTGTTGGGTCATAAAATAAGCATATATCCCATTCTGCAGTCACTGTCAGTTTTTCAAAGTGTTTGCATCAACTTATACCCTCACCCTAGTGTTTAACAAGTTCCTGCTACTCGGCACACTTCCTAATACTTATTTTCAGTTTTTTCAATTTTATATCAAAATGTAAGTATTGATATCTTGATGTGTTTTTAACTTCCACTCCCCTATGTTAATGAGATTGAGTATCTTTTTATGTATATTGGCCACTGGATATCCTCTATTCTGCAGGGCCTGCTCAAGTTTCTTGACCATTTTATATTTTGAATATAAATCTTTTTTCAATATTGCACGTATATTACCCTGTAACTATCTTTTGATGATCTAGTGGTCTTACTGGTCTTCTAATGACCCCAAGTTTTCTATTTTAAGGTAGTCCACTGGATCAATCTTTCCTTCGTAGTTAGTGCTCTTTGTGTCCTGCGTAAAATATCTTTCCTTACCTCCAGGTTATGAATATATTCTCCTATATTATCTTGCAGAGTGCTATTGGTTTACCTTTCACATTTAGATGAAAACATAATGAACTGATTTTGTATATGGTGTCTGAGGTAGAGATCAAATTTCATTTTCTCTCAAACGGATACCCAGCTGACTCCGCGCTATGTGTTGAAAGACTATCCTTCACCCCTGCTCTGCGGCGGCCCTCAGATAAAGCATCTACGTATGTCTGGGTCGTTTCCAGTGCCGTGTTATTTCATTGGTCCATCCTTGCACCAATGCCTCAATCATTGTTGGCTTGCATAAGTCTTGCTATCCTGTAAAGTCTTAACATCATTCTCTTGTCTTGACCATTTTTTGTCCAAGAGTATAACTTTCAGAATTAAAAAAAGGAAAAAATTATCGGGTTTTGATTAGATTGCCCTAGATCTATAAATCAATGTTGTCTTTATCAATGTTTAGCTTTCCATATGGGTTCTGGCACATGTTATGTATATTCCTTGCTATTTGATAATTCTTTATACTATTTTCTCTTTCTTAAAAAGTACCATATTTTCCCAATGCTTATTGCTGGTATCTTGGTATATTTTTATTTTGTATTTCTCTCATTTTGAGTGAGATTGCACACCTCTTCATACATTTGAAATCTATTTATATTTCCTTTTAAACATCTCTGCCTTTATTCCTACTGTTGATGAGGAAATTCTTACTGTATTCAGGAAATTACCCCTGGTGATATACAAAAATGTATAAACACATTTTCCCAGTTTTTCCTTTGACTTCAGAACACACTTTGAAAATACACTTTTCCAAAGTAGTCTTTCAAAATACATTATTAATTTTTTAAAAAAAGGTATATCTAATATTTTCAAGACAAATACTAACATATGCTTTAAATGTAAGGTGGCCGGAAGATGATGTAAAAAGTGAGTTTACAATTTAATTTCTACTCACATTTATGTTTGGTGCCACTCACCATTTTTTTTCTCTTGTCGAATGATATTATGACATTCTGCATGTAAGAACTGTAAGTGGTCTGCTACCATTCGTTGTTGACATTCATGTATCACTTTAGTATATGAACTTGGATGTAAGTATTTTCGACATCGCATTTCTTCATCTTTTAACCTACCTAGAACCTGTAAAAATATATTATTACAGTCATGAACTAAGTTTTGGTATGAGGAAAAATCTAAACTATCAGTGAGTGACTTAGGTAGCTGAATTTTAATGGCCCAAGTAAACATGGGAAAGGTAATAAATAAGGTTGACATAAACAATTTCAATTTATACCCATATTCCATAAATCATTTCAAATTTTTATTTAAGCTACTAGCCATCACCTACATTCCACCACAGTCTTATGAACAACAACTAAAGTTAAATGGTCTGCATTTATTTTCATTTATCAACCCCATTCATCCTATCATATGTACAACCTAACATGCAATAGGAAAAGCAGATAAAGATTATTAAAAACCAGAACAGGTGGTCTCTATAAGAATATTTAACTACTAAACTAAAAAGTAATTTATATCAACTGGATCAAGTAGATTAGTCATTTCACCTTGTTTCTCTTGTAAAATGGAACCACAAACTGCATGTGTATGATAGTTAACTATCACATGAAAGATTTCGTTAAAATTTTTGAAAGTAAAAATATATTTAGTCATAGTCAACTATATCAATCAAAACATTTATTAAAGCTTATTCTATATAAAAAGCACCAAGCTACAAACAATAACTAGCTAATTAACAAGAACTAACTAATAAGAATAATAGCTAAAGAATGACAAATTTCTATCTCAAAACAAAACTATAACATTGTCACAATGAAAATCACGCCAGCACGGCACATACGCATATAAATGCACAGGCTTGGAAAACATTCTGCAAGGTGAAGGTGTGTAATTGGAGTTTCTGACCATAACTGGACCCAGGGAACTATGGGCATTTGAGCCTTTGGAGAGTACTGCTGAGTCTTCCCGGGCATAAGAAGGTAAGTTGGAGGGAAAATCATTTCTGGATACCTTATCAGAAATCCCTGGATGAAAATGAGCTTCAAGACTGAGGAAGAGTCCCACTGTGCTGTCTCTCCTACTGTGCTACCCTGTGAAGTCAGGAACTCAGGGCAAAGTCACAGAAACCAAGGGTGGGCGAAAAGGGGTTTAGGTTAAAAAAGGCGTTCGTCACATATTTCATCCACTAAGAAGGTCACTGTCAATAATAACAAATCCTTTTAAGGGCTATTTTTACATGAAATAAAAAGGATTAAACCTATTAGTTATTTACATAGTAACACACTATAACTGACTTATCTGCTTGCTAAATTAACTAAATGCAACAGGAATTGGAGTGAGGGTGTGAGGGAGGTGAAGGACGACGATGAAAGAAAGAAAAAATAAAACAATGATAACTTGGGGGAGGGAGGTGCGTATCAAGAGAAAAGTAAACGAGGTCAGACTGCCTCAATGTGAGCTTCAAATCGCTATGAAGCTGCTGGGAGCTGGGGGGAGAGGCCAAAGCTAGAGGAACCATACAGAAAGGGAAGCAGAACTGCCACACAATTGCTGTCCAAGGATTTTAATACTTGAAGATAATATGATTCACCATTATTCCCCAAAATGCACATCTCTAATAAATACTATTTTCCAAACATAATTTATTCCAGTGTCGGCCTTTTAACATCTTGAGATGCAATTTACATATAATTCACCCACTCAGAAGTATACAATTCAATAGTTTTGTATATTACATTATTAACCATTTTTATATTGTGGTAAAAAAATACACATCATAAAATTTGTCACTTTAACTATTTTTAAGTGTGCAATTCAGTGGCATTAATTATATTCACAATGTTGTGTAACCATCTCCACTGTGTATTTTCAAAACTTTTTCATCACCCCAAACAGAAACTCTATAACCATTAAGCAATAATTCCCCACACCCTCCTCCCCTAACAACCTCTAATTCTACCTTCTGTCTCTATGAATTTGTCTACTCTAGACATCCCACAAGTGGAATCATACAATATTTGCCCTTTTGTGTCTAGTTTATTTCACTTAGCATAACGTTTTGAGGGCTCGTCCATATTGTAGCATGTATCAGAACCTCACTCCTTTTTAAAGCTGATATTCTATTGCATGTATACACATGTTGCTTACCCTTTCAACAAATAGATGATGTTGTATATTAACTATAATTCAGAGGTAATGATCAAATAAACAGAACATTTTTCCACCAAAAAAAATGCATTAACCAAGAAAACTGTGTTAAATAAAACCATGCCGGATATGCAAGAGATGAATGTATTTAATAGAGTATGTTTTATTTCTTACCTTTTCCATATACTGTGAGCAGTTTGATTCTTGTAATAAATTTGAAGCTTCTTGTTTATAATACTCTCCTGTTTCAGTCAGAAAAGGGGACTCAAATATTTCCTGATAAAACTGAATAAATCGATTAAAATCCTATTAGAAAAAAATTAGGACAGTAATTTAAGAAATAAAAGGTCTGATTATTTATCTTTTTAAAGGAGGCTTTTTACCTTTAAGGGGAATTTTTTCTTATACTGTTCAACATGAACAAAGGAGTTAATAACCCCATGGATTACTTTCTGGTTTGGATCTTCTCCACCACGATCACTAAAACAGGGATAACACAAAATATTCTTGAGAATACAAATATCTATGGAAATATACCAAACTATGCCTAAATATGGCTGCTTATTCCATTGAACTAGTCAAATTATAAAGCACTTAAAGGTGTATGCATGAAGCTTAAAAACAATTCTTTCATACCACAGCTGCACTAATATTTATGATAATGTACATATTAGATGTCATTTCAGTAAATAAAAGCTATCATGATAAAACTAAAGTTGCTTTCCATTAGAGCACAAAGGTATCACTGTACTGATGAATTTAATGAGATTAAGTTTTAATATTTCTACATTCCGTTACAGTTATAAAGGGATCTAAGATCATCTCAATTATTGACGTGACATTTGGTAAGTTCTGACTTAGTACAAAGGCACTACTGCAACTCAAGACTCAGTCACATTAAGAAATGTAGGTGAATATTAGCTTTTCTAATTAAAGAAATAGAAAAATGTAATAGAAAAAAATAGTTTGCCTAACACCACAGTGAAACAGTCTGGCCCTAAATTGGGAGTTTCTGACTCCAGTACTAATGGTCAAATGAAACCATCATGCAGTCAAAGGTTTCTCTTTTATTGGCAATCTTCTACCCTACTTTAAAATAATTTTTCTTTGAATTAATAGTTATTTTACAAAGACAGCAATAGAAAACACATTATCATCATTCCCAAGTAAAAGCTTCTTGCTCGTTACAGAGGATGTAAGGATGTTCTAGCATTTAAGAAAAGCATGGAGGCAATTACCTTTGTATATTAGTGTCCCTCCCTGCCTCTGCTGCCCTCTAATCCTCTTTGATTCTTCCTTTAATTATCTGGATATTCTGGGGAAAGTTTTTTGATTATGAATTAATATGGCTACAGTAATTTGGTCAGTCATAGAGTCTTAGATACAAAGTCTACATCTCGATATTACTAATAATTACCAATTAGTTCATGTAAGGTCACACGTTAAGTGAGCTCATTTCCTCAGCTCATATCCATTAGCTCCTTCTTAAGCCCGCATTCAATCTGGTGAAATAATGATCTAACTTACATTATCTATTTGGAACACGTTACTTTTTTTTCCTTTGAACATTGCCCAGGACCAAGTGAAATCAGTCAAAAATAAGAAATATCATGTTGGGTGCGGTGGCTCACGCCTGTAATCCTAGCACTTTGGGAGGCTGAGGCAGGAGGATCGCTTGAGCCCAGGAGTTTGAGGTTGCAGTGAGCTAGGCTGACACCATTGTACTCTAACCAGGGCGATAGAGCGAGACTCTGTCTCAAAAAAATAAATAAAATAAATAAGAAGAAATATTTGAATATTCGAAAAATATCTGAATTATCTAAAATTCTTCTCATGACTAAATCCTATTGTCCCTGCTCAGCACCAGGAAAACTTCCACTCCTGCTATTTGCAGCACTCTTTCCATTTGCTTCTGATCCCAAAAGGCCCAGGTAAACAGGAAAAAATACTGACATTCCTAGTGCTAAACTGTCCTCCTTATAAATTCTTGTAAGAACTCTGAACCCAGAGCGCCTTACACATAATTATACAATCTATACGATCAACATGTATTTTTATAACTGTACAAAAAATCCTGCACAAAATCAGTGTAAATATGATATATTTCTATTAGGCTGACAGATAATGAAAATGAATTGTAAAATGATGCCATTTGTGATTTACAAAAGCATTGACCGAACTGGTCATCTGAATAAACTCTGGTCTCATCTAATGACAGTGGTCCCAAGAGATGAGCCCTGAGAAAAGAATACAGAGAATTTTTAGAAATATGGCTTAATATTTGGTCTTAACAGGACTGTGTGGAAAATGCCCACACCATCATAATGAAATTACCAAGATGATGAAACCACTTACTAATATCTGGGAAGAAGGGGATTAATAGCAATAGTTTTGCACCAGAATTTTGGAGTCAGACTGCCTAGGTTTGAGTTCTGGATGTGCTAATCTGTCACTTTGCGCAGCTGTGTAACCTCTCAGCACTGAGACTTCCTTTTCTGTAAAGTGAGGATAATAAAAGTACCCACTTCCCTGGGGAGTGGTAAAGATTAAGCACAATCCAAGAAAGCACACAGCATAGTACCTCGTACATGAGTAAACAATAAACACTAGCTAGTATTTATAACACTCATAGGAGGAAAATGGAAGTGTTTTCAATCTATTAGAGAAGAGAAAAAAGCTACGAGATCAAAAAAGCAGATTGCGATTTTTTTAATCAACTCTTTTAAAGCCGACTAACTGAACATTTAACTCAGAAAACAGACCAGGTTTGTGATGGTTATTACAAGCTAGGCTGGGGAGAGACTGGGGCAGCCACTGTGCAGCTCACTCATGCACCTTGCTCCATGTCTGACAAACCCTGCAAGGCTGATTGAGAGATTCAGTAAACTGAAGAAGCTCAAGAGAAAAATCTCCGGCCTTCCAAAGAAATGATCCAATAAGAGAAACAAGCAGGGAAATCATAATGAGGTGAGAGCTGCCAATATGTACTTTACATTCTACAAGCACCATCTTCTTACTTTATCTCCTGTAGCTGTTTTATTACTTTGCAAAGTGCAAAGAGGTGGGATCAGGTTTAAATGACTGTGCTGGCCCTTTTCACACCAAAGAATCAAGAACAACTGACAAGAAAGCGCATGCCTGTCTCTCCCATCTTCCTGTCTGGCTTGCAGGGAAGGAAAAAATTTGCATGTTGGTGAAGGGAGAAGCTAGACGGGCAGACAGTGAAATAAATCTAGAAGCTGATTCAAGGTGTCTTGCAGACTGCAAGATGCAGGTGAGTCAGTGCCTTTGGTTGTTGTTCAAATGATTTTAAGTGTTGTACTGCACAATTTAAAAATGTGTGAATACAATTTTAAAACCTGAGGGGAAAAAAAGTGAAGCTGGGGAACTCTCAAATAGCATTCTCATTTACCCCGATGTTTACAATGAGAACAGGGGTCCAGCAAATTCAAATGCAGCCTCCTGCTCCCACTCTGAATCTGAGAAATGGCAGGAAAGACACTTTTTAATACTCCATTGGCATCAGCAGCCCTCGGACTTGCAGAAATTGAAAAAAGGAGGAAGATTAGAGAGAGGAGAAAAATAAAACTACAGACCAAAATGCAAGAGAGAAAGAACTACCACAAGGAGAGACTGGGAAGAGCAGGAAGAAAGGCAGCAAGTGGCAGATTCCCTAAGTCGAAGGGTGAAAAAGGCAGCTCGCTTATCAGGAGAACAGGCTGGTCTCCGAGCCAGGCAGCAGGCAGCAGCACTGTGCGTGCCCACACCGCAGCGGGAGGGCGGTGCCTGAGAACCGGTGGTGACCCAGGACCAGGAAGCCTCTGCACCCAGAAGACAGCTGCAGCACCCACCCAAGAACACCTGCTAGGCTCCCCCCGTCCCACCTCAGAAAGGCACTGGGGAATCGTGGAATGTTACTCATGCTCAGATTGCTGAAAGTTGATAGTATCAAGTATTGGTGAATGACAGAGAAGCAAAGAACAGCAGGAACACTTCTGACTTCTGGAGGGCAAACTTATCTCGCCAGATACCAATTATTTAGCTACAATACTAAACACAGCGAGGTGCCAGCACAAGGATAGACAAACTGACAAATAAAACAGAAAGGAGCCCTGGAACAGAACCACTCTTAGAGGGAACAGAGAGATGGGCTTAAGTTCTGACTGTCTTCCCCTGGAGTTACTACTCCAGACCATAGAAAAACTTCTACCAATTCACCAAACAGTAACTGTGAAAACATTCAGGCTACAATTTGCCAAATGATTTCCTTACTGACTGGGGACAGAGAAGCCCACTAAGTAAATGAAAAAGCAGCAATTATGACCTTGGAAATCCATAAACCTCAAAATTATGCTAAAATTTTTTGTACATATGCAAACCAAGGGTTTTTTGTTTGTTTTTGAGACAGGGTTTCACTCTGTTGCCTGAGCTAGAGTGCAGAGGTGTCATCATAGCTCACTGCAACCTCAAACTTCCCGGCTCAAGTGACCCTCCCACCTCAGCTTCCTGAGTAGGTAAGACTACAGGTGTGTACAACCATGCCTGGCTAATTTTTTCTATTATTTTGTGGACAGGGGGTCTTACTGTGTTGCTGAAGCTGGTCTGAAACTCCTGGCATCAAGCGATCCTCCCCGCTCAGCCTCTCAAAGTGCTAGGATTACAAGCGTGAGCCACCGTACCTGGCTTCAACCTAAATATTTTTATACTGGAAAGCCTGGCATGTCATCATCATGATCTTAAAGGAACACCAAGATCCTCCAGAAAGGGATGAAAGCCACTGTACTTAAATAAACAAATATAAAGGTACAACCCAACTGTTTTCAGTAGGTACTCATCAGGAGAGGAAAGGAAGTCTGAGGTAAAACAAGAAAATAGGGACATTCACATTTCATGCGCTATTTAAACTGAAAAAAATTTTTTTTAATTTTGAAATAATTATAGACTCACAGGAAGTTGCAAAAATAATATGGAGGAGTCTCGTGTTACCTGGCTTTCACCAGTGGTAACACCTGACATAACTATGGCACAGTATCAAAATCATGAAATTGACATTGGTACAATCGATAGACTTTAATCAGATTTTTCCAGTATTTACATGCATATATGTTTATGCATACATAGTCCTATGTAATTCTACGTCTAGATTCATGTCACCACCATCATATTAAGGATACAGAACTGTTCTATCACCTCATATAAAGGAATTTCCCCACATTGCCAGTTTACAGTCTCACACCAATCACTAATTTGTTCTTGTTTGAACTTTTAAGAATACATTTTTATTATAGTCTTCATATTTGTGTAATAAAGAAATCCACAGGCAAAAAGGAAACACTCCAATGACGGCTTTACAAATAAGTGGAGGGATGATTATTTAGTGCAGACCAGTGCTTCACTAATGCCAGCCTGAACTGACACACACATAACATCTGGGGAGCTTTGTAAAAATGTAAGTTTCTACTCTCCCTAGAGTATGATTCAGTGGATACAGGTGGAGAGCCAGAAGTCTATGCTTTCAAAAAGCTCCCCAATGTATGCATGTATGTACATGTATAATACTACATGTAATATATGTGTGTAGATATATACATATGCGTTTCCATATAAATGTATGTACACACAAATATTTGTGTATACATACAATCATAACTGCGTAGATAGTTTTTATTAGAAAATAAATCCTTAATAGTTGTTTCCTTTAAATAGCAGAACTGAGGTACTAGGAGGAAAAAAAAAAGGGTCATTTACTTTTCTCTTTAACCTTCTGCACATTTTAAAATTTTTAGAATCAGCATATACTACTTACATTTTTATAGAAAGATAACTCTTTTAAATGTTCCCAGTGTAATCTTAATTTTCATTGGCCAGATCTGAGAAACCACTAGCACAGAGTAATGCTTTTTGGAGACTTACAGAAAATATCTAGGAACCCAGGGATGAATATGGGAAAAGGAAATTGTAAATAAATTGATAGGAAATCAATTTGCACAGGTTCTGCTAGATCTGAAAAGATTCCATTTAGTACATACGGTGGAGCTCTTTCCACAACGAAGTTGTAGGTATGCACATTAAAATATTTGTCTTTTAGTAGAAATGGCAATGAGATGTAACTTGAGCAAACTATTTCTAAGAATATATGATACAGGAACCAAAATGACCTAAATTCTAATTCCGGTTCTGCCATTTACTAGTTATGTAAGATAGGTAAGTTGCTTACCCTCTTAAGCCTCATTTTCCTCATGTAAAATGAGCTTATGATAATACTCATCATCATATCCTGTTATAAAGATCAGATGATATTAGAAAGTATCTACCATAACTGCTCAACCACGGCAATGGAAATTATGATATTTGACCATATCGGCTCAAATGACAATGGGTAAAGAGATGTTAAAGCAATGCAGTGGAAAGACCCCAACTGGAAGTCTAAAGGTATGATGTCTATTTCCTTAGCTATATCAAGTTCAATAACTCCTTCTTCTTTGTGGAAGTTCAATTTTCTTACTTATAAATAAAACCTGCTACCTCCCTGAGACCAAATTAAAAATATGTGAGAAAACACCAGAATATTCAAAGCATTATAAAACTAAACTGTACTCATCAAGCTAAAGGTATTGGAGCCAGGAATGGAAGAAATATTCTGTGGATTAAAACGACAGGTGTAATGGATTTAGAGGTAGATAAACCCAGATGTGAATCCCTAGAATTAAGAAGGTGGGACCTGGAGTCAAATTACCCCAGATAGAGCACCACCATTGACTTCTCCATGTGTAAAATGGTGATGGTAATTGCACCAACCTTCTTGGGCTGTGAGGATTAAATGGGATAATGCATGCAAAAATTTAGCACACTGTTTGGGATGTAGTTCCCATGTTTAACTTTTTCTATTATTAATATGGCCTACTTTCCTTGGCTGTAAAATGTAAAACTCTACCTAACAGAGCTGACACAAGAATAAATGAGATATGAGTACAGCATGTCAAATGCCTTAACAGAAGTTGATTATAACAATAAAAATAAGACAAGTTGATCAGGTAATTTCTGTCTTTTCTAGAATATTCTATAATTGTATTATTTTTCTTACACAGTTTCATTTTTCATCAAAGTCATTTTAGCAAGGTAACAATCACACTTCAAGAAAATTTACCAGGATGGGACAAAATTGTATTAAGAGAGATATTTCATAAAAGTACATTTAGAAAGAATAATGATATTTTCCCTATACTTTTAATATATAATAACTGAATTCCAAGTCAAAAAAGAAGTTAGTATTTTTCAGGAAATTATATTAGAATTTATAAATCTTGCTAAGAGTGTTTTTTTAGATAATCATAGTTTAGCAGAGAAAAGAAGAAGGAAAATTGTTCCAACCCTACTGCGTCACTACCGCCTTTTCTCTCCATCTCTATCTTTGGAAACAATGCAATCATAAAAATGGTCAGCGACAATTTCTTTAAATCAAGTCACTAAATGCTACTACCTACTTTCTATGTGGTATTACTGTTAAATTTAAAAATATCCTCTATCCTCTTTTGTGTGTGTGGTGTGTGTGTGTGTGTGTGTGTGTGTGTGTGTGTGTGTAACCTCCTACTTCCTACTGGGAGTAACACAGTAATAACAATGCTTTTATAAATTATTCTTCACATAAAAAACTGCACATTTGGGTCTTCTTGAGGAAAGTGGATCCAGATGGAGTGGCCATTATCACACTATTCACTGCTCTAGATAATTCCTGTAACATCGGTTGCAGTAGCCTGGAATTTATTACACATATATTTGATGACTGACACAGTGCCTTCATTTCCCGAAAGCTGAAGTCTAAGAATCTTCTAGGCCAGAGCTGATCCAGGGATGTTCTACTATGGACTCCACAGAAAAACCTTCTTTACCCCAAACTGGATTCACAGAGCAATAAAGTAAAGAGTCAACCACTCTGGGCTATAGGTAGGGGGGGAAGCCATTTTCCCATAAGCTTACTTCGCAATATTAGGCAAGTTACAGATTATAATACTGGAGCTGAGAGGTAACCAACTAACTAGAAGAAACTGTGTTCTTGAATGACTAATCCTTACCAGGATTTAAACTGAGAATTGTATATGCACAAACACCTCAGGGCACTGCCTGGCAGGTCAAGGAGGTTTCAGGATTGAAAAGCAACAAGTCACTTCCCTCAGGTACTTTTTATTTACTAAGAATATTAGGAAATAAGTGAAGACCAGATTTGCCCCCCTCAAAAAAAGAAAAGAAAAGAAAAGAAAAAGCAAAAAGAAGATTACCGAGCAACTTTAAAATACTGGCAGTAAGAAGTAAAATGAGGCTCATTACAGTAAAACCAGGCCCAAGACAGTCAATAGCCATGCAACTGTGTACTATTTTTAAACCACATCAAACAGCAAAACAGAATAGTCTCAGAAAGTTAAATGTCAGCACTCACTTCTTGATTTCTCGGAGCAGCATTCGGATAAGGATGGTCTGAAGTGGTTCAACCATCAATTTCCTCCACATATCCAATGCTAGCTGCCGGGAAAAATAAAAATCATCAAGGCTAAATTACTTAGTATTTGCTTCTAACATTTGCTCAAGATTTTTTTTAAAAGCAAAGATACTCATCAATTCCACAGATGCAGCCAATCTTTTCTGCTAAAAAAAATAAAAATAAAAATAAAAAAAAGATATTCATCAAAAGAAGAATTTGTAACTAATATTTTGAAGTTCTAATGAAAACCAAGTGAAAATTTAAAAATTCAAAGGAAAATAAAATTTTAATTTAAATGACAAATATTATATCAGACTTGTAAAAGAACAGAATTAAGGTTTTATCATTAATTGAAAATCTTACAGAAATAACTGATTATTATAAAACCTTAATTTATTGGTTGTTAAATGCTCAACACTATGGATGGCCTAAAGATGCCAAGGCTGTAACAGAAACAAAGGATTTACGTTAAATAAAACATGATTTGGCTGTTGGCTGATTTTTTAAATAGTGAGATATTTCATACAACCATAAAAGAGTAAGTAGGTTTAAAGAATAATAAAATGAAACACCCCTGTATTCACTACCCAATTTAAGAAATACAACTTCGCCACTACTGTTGCTCCAAATGTCCTCTTTTCCCCTCAAGTTATCACTGTCCTGAATTTGGTGTTAAACCATTTGTGTGCTTATGGTTCTACCCCCGTAATAGTTTCAAGTTGACCATTTCTGACCTTGATTACAAAATCGCATTGTATATTCTTCTATGTGTGATTTTTTTAAAATTAAACTTTGTTAATGAAACCCATCCACATTGAAACATACAGCTATAGCTCAACGACAGGCACTGCTACATAGTACCCTATTGCTGCGGTCCCCAATCCTGGGGCCACTGACCGGTGCTGGTCCACCTGGGCGGTAGGTGAGCCAGTGAAGCTTCATCTGTATTTACAGCTGCTCCTGACTGCTCACATCACTGCATAAGCTCCATCTCCTGTCAGATTAGTGGCATCAGATTCTCATGGGAGCACGGACCCTACCATAAACTGCGCATGCGAGGGATCTAGGTTGCGAGCTCCTTATGAGAATCTAATGCCTGATGATCTGAGGTGGAGCTGAGGCGGTGATGCTAGTGCTGCTGAGAAACCACTGCAAATACAGATTATCCTTAGCAGAGAGTTTTGACTGCACGATAAATGTAATATGCTTGAATCATCCTGAAACCACCTCCCTCCCCCAGTGGAAAAATTATCTTCCATGAAACTAGTCCCTGGTGCCAAAAAGGTTGGGGACCGCTGCCCTGTTGAATGAATATGCCATGATTTATTTTTCAATTCTACTGCTGATGACTGCTGAAGTGTTTGTATTTCCAATTTTCTGCTACTGAGAACAATGCCGCTATTCTTTTATCTACCTCTGGCCCACATAAGCAAGAGAGTCCTTTGCCAGCCGTTGTAACAAAACCATACTATTTATATTTTTCTATGTATGATTTTTATTGTTACATGTTGAAAATTCAGATTGTTCACCCTCGTCGCCCTATTAACAAAGACTGCAAGAAAGACTTTTTAAGATTTAAACTTTTTTCCCCCCATATTTATTATTTTCCAAGTACAGATTACTAGACATGGGATTACTTGGTCAAAAGGTATTAAATATTTTAAAGTGTATTGAAACACACTGATCAATTTCTTTCTAAAAGGATTACACTAACTTAAATTTCTATTAATACTGCATCTTAGCTGTATATTTCCTTCATTAATACTCATCCCTTATTTGGCATCTGCTTCCCTTATCTGAACTTACAAGCTTTATGTGGACACAGACTTTGTCTGTCTATCATTGTATATCCTCAAGAACTTGAATGAATTACCCGAGCTGCATATTTCATTGGTTTACTCCGAATTACTTTTATTTTTTAACTAAAGTTTGAGGTGAACAGTGAGCTGTGATCTTACCACTGCACACTAGCCTGGGCAACAGAGTGAGACCTTGTATCTTAAAAAATAAATAAATAAATAGAAATAAAAATTCATCTTAAAAAGTTAAAAAAAAAAAAACTACAAGAGTCTCAATATTTTTCTATACGATTTTAGGAGTTTTCTCACAATGCAGAACCATTAACCGTGTCACTCATCCATTGTAAATTTAATCATTAGAATAATTGTCCTATCTTCTTTCTTCCTCTGATCTACCTAAGATTCTTAGGACATCACTACACTGTTTTATTTACTTGACATTTAGGATGTTTTAAATCTTGATAATTTTAAGACAGTCAATTCAGTGTCCTTAAAAAACGGACACTGAATGAAATTACCTCAATTTATAAAAATAATGTTTATGATTTGCCAGTCATATAAGGAATTTCCTACCTCTCCTATTTCCATAAGTGGTTCATTCATATCTACACCACCATAGCCATACTGAAGGTCAGCTTCTGTCAATTTATTCTTTTTAATAAACTGGGTGTTGAGATACCTGAAAAATAAATGTGATATCACTGGATATTAAGTCAAAATCAGCAGGAAAGACAATAACTTGCAGCTTTAAAACAATAATTTTAGGGTTATAAATTAACTACAGAATAGTACAGTAATAAGTCCAGAAAAAGCTAATTATGCAGAAATTAGAAATATAATGAAAATAAAAATTATCAGCCCATCTCTCTCTGCAAGGCCCTAAAAGACAAAGAATAAGACCTCTAGAGTAGCAAAAATAAAAAAAAAAACCTATTACTCCAGTCTCACTTAAAAAACTCGAGGGTTTTGCTCTAAATATTTCCAATACGCTGCAGCCAATAGCCCTTCCCCAAAGGTCAGACCTCTACAGTGTCATCTGCTAATTCCCAAAGTCTTCTTGGTGAAGTCAAGATAAAGTCCACTCTCGAAAATGGTTAAAAGATCAAAATCAAGTCAGTCCTCTGTATTTTACTGCCAGGAAAAAATGTTACTTTTCATTTTTAAATAAAAAAGATCATAATCAACAGGTAAGAAAATGGGATAGACAGTTACAGATAGTACGAAATATGGGCAAAACTGACAGATTTAAGATGACTTTGTCTACCAAAGGAAAACGCATTAAAAAGAAATGTTTCAACATATTCTAAGACTAATGACTATGATGAACTCTAAGAACAACTGAGATGAATATAGAGTCCTAAAATAAAATATAATGTGTGGTAGGACCTGTAATGTTCAACTGTGCACTTTTCACCATCCTATAACAGATTTCACTATCATGCCTTTAGTGCTCACCGCCTGAAACAATTCATTTGAAAGAGTCTACCAATGTGTAAATTGCTATTGACAATACAAGTATTTAGGCAACAACCATAAAATCAGTATATTAAGAATATATTTTCCAAGGTTTATTACACCAAAATGAAGGATCCACTTAGCATTTACAGACAATTGAAATTAAAAACAAAAACAACAAAAATTTCCAGTGCATAACTCCACCAACAATTTTGGGACACAATGAAAAATATAAAATATAATTCCTGGAATTAACTCCAAAATGATACATCCACAACCATTTACACAAGCTCCACTTCAAAATTCACTAGCATCAAAGGTCTAGACTCCAAGGCTTACAA
>RJWJ010025084.1:0-24234 GCA_004363605.1 Indri indri
GCCTAGCTCACAGCAACCTCAGACTCCTGGGCTCAAGCGATCCTCCTGCCTCAGCCCCCTGAGTAGCTGGGACTACAGGCATGTGCCACCATGCCCGGCTAATTTTTTCTATATACTTTTAGTTGTCTGATTAATTTCTTTCTATTTTTAGTAGAGACGGGGTCTCGCTCTTGCTCAGGCTGATCTCGAACTCCTGAGCTCAAACAATCCACCCGCCTCGGCCTCCCAGAGTGCTAGGATTACAGGTGTGAGCCACTGTGCCCAGCCCCATCCTTTTATTTTAAGTCACCTGTATCTTCACATTTATTTATTTATTGAGACAGAGTCTCACTCAGGTACCCAGGCCAGAGTGCCATGGCATCAGCCTAGCTCACAGCAACCTCAAACTCCTGGGCTCAAGCAACCCTCCAGCCTCAGCCTCCCAAGTAGCTGGGACTACAGGTGTGCACCACCACACCCAGCTCGTTTTTTCTATTTTTAGTAGAGACGGGATCTTGCTCTTGCTCAGGCTGAGTATCTTCATATTGATAGTAAATTTCTTATATAGAGCATTTAATTATTTTTTCACTGTGATAACAACTGATAATACACCATTTCTATTTAATACATTCCAATTTATTGGAATGAAATATAAAGTATTGCTATTCGTTTTCCATTTTCTCCATATATATATATATTTTTTGAGACAGGGTCTTGCTCCGTTGCCTAGGCTAGAGTGCTGTGGCATCAGGCTAGCTCACAGCAACCTCAAACTCCTGGCCTTAAGCAATCCTTCTGCCTTAGCCTCCCGAGTAGCTGGGACTATCGGCATGCGCCACCATGCCCAGCTAATTTTTTTATATATATTTTTAGTTGTCCAGCTAATTTCTTTCTATTTTTAGTAGAGACAGGGTCTCGCTCTTGCTCAGGCTGGTCTCGAACTCCTGACCGTGAGTGATCCTCCCACCTCGGCCTCCCAGAGTGCTAGGATTACAGGTGTGAGCCACCACGCCAGGCCTCCATATATTCTTTGTGAATTCTTTTTCTTTCCTGACTTTCTTGGTATTGTTTGAGTATTTTATTAGCATTCTATTTAATCTCCTTTCTTGGCTTTTTAGCTCTACTTTGTTTTATCTTATTACTAGTTGCCATAATATTTCCAACATTTTATCTGATCATATCTTATCATAGTCTACCTTCGAATGATATGTCCCGTCACATAAACTGTAAGAACTATACAGCAAGATTTCTTCCATTTTTCTGTTCTATCCTTCATGCTATGATTTTCATGGATTTTCCTTCTATGTGTGTTATTAACCATACAATATATAGTTATTATTGTTGCTTTGAACAGTCACTTCACTTTTAAAAAAACTAAAATAATGTGAAAATATTTTTTAAAATATTTACCTGTGTATTTAACCTCTCCAGTTCTCTTTATTTCTGTTGTATAGATCAATGCTTTCATCTGGTATCATTTTCCTTCTGCTTGATGAAATTCCTAACATTTCTTGTATCTCAGGTCTGATGACAATGAATCATGTCAGATTTTGCTATCTGGAAAATTTTTTATTTTGCCATTATTTCTGAAAGGTATTTTCTGAAGGTATAAAATTCTAAGTAAACAAACAACTCAAGTGCCCATCAATACATGAGTGGATTAATAAAATGTGGTTTATGTATACCATGGAGTTCTACTCAGCCGCAAAAAGCAATGGTGATCTGGCACCTCCTGCGTTATCCTGGATAGAGCTGGAGCCCATTCTACTAAGTGAAGTATCCCAAGAATGGAAAAACAAGCACCACATGTACTCACCATCAAATTGGTATTAACTGACCAACACTTAAGTGCACACGTGGTAGTAACATTCATTGGGTGTCAGGCAGGTGGGAAGGGGGAGGAGGTGATGGGTATAATCACACCTAGTGGGTGCAGTGCGCACCATCTGGGGGATGGACATGCTTGAAGCTCTGACTCCGGTGGGGGGCAAGGGCAATATCCATAACCTAAACATTTGTATCCCAGTAATATGCTGAAATAAAAAAAAATAAAATTCTAAATAAACAGTTTCTTCAGCACTTGACAGTTGTTCTATTGTCTTCTGGCTTGCACAGCTACTGATGAGAAATTTTTGTCATTCTTATGTGTGTTCTTCTGTATATAGTAACTATGTCTTTTTTCTGGCCATTGAGATTTTTTCTTTGCCACTTTTTTTTAGAAATTTGATTATGTATGTGTTAGTGTGTTATTTTAATGTGTTTATTTTGTTTGGGATTTGTTGAGGTTTACATTTATGGGTTTATTGTTTTCATAAAATTTGGAAATTTTCAGACATTCTTTCATTTACAGATCTATCTATCTCTCTATCTATCTATCTATCATCTATCTATCTAATTTGTTCTCCCCTCTGTTTCTGTGACTCCAATTACATTCATGTTAGATCTTCTGATATTGTCTCGCAGGTAATCAGGGACTCTGTGTTTCCTTAAATAGTGTTGGACCTTGTCCTCTTAAGCAGAAGAGTCTTCAGTAGCCTTTTTTCCAGAAATAGTTGAGTCCTAGTACTCAGGTATAGTCCTTTATGATTGCTTCTTTTCCAATGTAATATTAGCTTCCTAGTAATAACTACAGGATCTTTATTATAATTTTTGAGCCAGGAATTTTCCTTATTTTTTTTTCCTTTCAGTGTACCTTACTAAGTAACATAAGTTGTAAAGAAATTTAAGACATGTTTGCAATTGGTCACCACCCCATCTGCTAATACATCCCTTTTACTGATGTTTAGATGTGTGTATGTGTTTGAATATAGATTTTTAAAATAACTTAAAATTACAATAGTAATAAATATTCACTGTAGGAAATTTAGAAAATACAGAAAAGGGGAAAAAAGGAAAAAAAGGAAAAAATCAAAATTATCCATATCCCCTAACCCCAGTAAAGATAAATGCTGTGAACTGTTTGACATTCATATTTCTTACACATATATCCTTCTATCATAAATGCAACTTTTGAAATAAAAATTGAGATTATACTGTGCTCTTATTGTGCAGCCTGCGTTTCACATAATATAACATGAATGTCTTTCCATCAATTAAATGTTCTATTTTATTTACTGAACAGGCATGTATGTAATGCTTACTATATTTCAGGCAGTGTTTTAAGCACTTTACAAATATTAACTCACTACTCCTCATGACGTTACTATTAGGTGGACACTAATAATATCCCCCTTTGCACAGAAGGGAACACTGAGGCATACAGAGGTTAAGTAATTTGTCCAAGGACTTACCGCTAACCTTATAAATCATGGAGCTGAATCAAGCTCAAGCAGTCTAAAACATCATTTTATTTTGCATTTCATATATAATCTAGTTTTTGCTATATTTTTACCAAAGATCCTGACACATCAATAAGGCCCAGATGAAGTTGTCTCCATTGTCTCACGCTTTATAAACTGGAATGTATTTATTTTTTCTGCCTAGCATCCATTTCTTTTGCTCATTGCTCCTTGATTTCTTTTTGGGGACTCTTCTTTCACTTTGTTCAGTCTTGGTTGGACAGTAAATATGAATGCCTGCCTTCCCACTTTCAATGCAGGACAGGATCTATGGAGATTCTGCCAGATCCTCCCTCTCACTGCCCTGGTAAAACTGGAGGCAGATACATGACCTAAGCATGGCCAATTGTATGCTGTTTCATAAGACTTTGCTTTTTGAGCAGTTTGAATTCACGTCTTCCACTATAATTTGGCTGCATGAGGGCAGTGATTCTTACCAGTTTTGTTCATGGCTGTATTTCCAGGACTTAGGAGAGTTCCTGGCATACTAGGGCTCAATACATATTTGTTGAATAAATGTATGAATATGTAAAGAACCTAGCACAGTGCCAGTCACAGAATAGTTCCTCAAAAATTGGAACTATTACCACCACTATCATGATCATTATTATTGCTATTATGTATCTCCCTCTACTGAAATAAATGTCATAGGAGAATGGGGAATACTGTCTGTTTTGTTCACTGTTATATCCCCAGCATGTAGAACTCTGCCTGGCATAGATACTTGTAAATATGTGTTGGATGAATGAATGAATTCCATTGGTGGCATGTACTTGACTGAAGCTTCTGGGTGTTCCCTGGGTGTTCTGGAGTTCCCTGGTTCCTGACTGTTCCAACCATGGGTCTTTAATTTTCCTATGAGCTCATAAACTTCCCCATGACCTTCTAATATGTTCTCATTTTTGCCAGAGTTACCCAGAATCCTTTTTGGTTGCTTATAATTAAAAACCTCTAGCTAAAACACCAACCTATAAAAATGTCTCCTAAATCTGGAGTACTGTATTGTCAATATCAATGGAGGATCAAAGACACATGATCTGAAATCTTATCTTTGTAACTTGTTGAAGTTGGTGTTGCTTTGATTACTGACTCAATTTTGTGACTATTTGCTGAAATATTGGCATTTTTAGAATACTTAAGACATTTATGAGAATAGCATCCGCTAGAGTAGTTAATGTTAACATAGTACTGGGAAGAGGGAACCAGATGTTAGTTGTATCTGTACTACTTATTTAGCAAGGACTCACATTCTCCAAACATACTTTCTCATGTACCTGGCTGCCGTCTATCTCTATGGTGATTACACATTTATTAAGGATAGTTGTTATCTTGTCCTGAAAACAGAGATCCACAAGTTGCATTTGGGTTTAAAATAGACCACTTGAGATGCAAGGACTGTATCTATTCACAGGATACAAGTGCAATTTTTCTACATTGATATATAGCATTGTGGTGAAGTCAGAGCCTTCAGTGCATCCATCACTGGGGCAACACACATTGTACCCACAAAGCAACCTCCCGTAATCCCCTCCCATTGCCTCCCCTTTCTGAGTCTCCATTGTCCATCATTACACATTCTGCTTTCATGTGTACACATTATTTAGCTTCTACTTATAAGTGAGAACATGTGGTATTTGTCTATGTCTCAGTTGTTTCACTTAAGACGAAGGTCTCCAGTTCTATCCACATTGCTGCAAAAGACATCATTTCATTCTTTTTTGTGGCTGAATAGTATTCTGCTGTGTATATATACCATATTGTCTTTATCCAATCCTCCATTGGTGGATACTTAGGTTGATTTCAAATTTTTGCTATTGTGCACAGTGATGTGATAAACATACGAGTGCAGGTATGTTTTTTATATGTTAATTTCTTTTCCTTTGAGTAGATACCCAGTAGTGAAATTGCTGGATTGTATGGTAGTTCTATTTTCAGTTTTTCGAGAAATCTCCATACTGTTTTTTATAGAGCTTGAACTAATTTACATTCTCACCAACAGTGTGTAAGTGTTCCCTTTTCTCCATGTGTTTGCCAGTATGTTATTTTTTGTCTTTTCAATAATAGCCATTCTTATTGATTTAAAATGATATCTCATTGTGGCTTTAATTTGCATTTCTTTGATGATTAGTGATTTTTGGACATTTTTCATATGCTTTTTAGCTATTTGTTTGTCATCTTTTGAAAAATGTCTATCCATGTCCTTAGCCCACTTTTAAATGGATTTATTTTTGGATTTTTTTTTGATGAGTTGTTCGAGTTCCTTGTATTAAATAGATTCTGGATATTAGTACCCTGTCAGATTTATAGTCTGCAAATATTTTCTCCCCGAACTCAGCTTGAGGGCAGGGCACGGTCCAGCATTAAGCTCTCAAAATGGTGCCTTGGGCCTGTGACCAGAAAGGGTAGGGCCCTTTCTGTGCAAGCAATGTGGGCAAGAAGCTGTGGGGAGTACATTCTGCTCATGTCTCAGTCTCAACATCAGCCCCCAGCAGGGCAGTGGGGAACTTCCCTGGGGTGCATGGGAGCACCTTGTCTCCCATCTCCCCTATCAGAGCAGTGCAGTAGCAGCAGCCATGTCTGTAGATCCCCAGTATCTAGGCTCTCAGAATGGTGTCCAGCTGAAGCTGCTCTAGGCTTGGATGCCTGTGGGATTCCATGTGGGTTCCCTTTTTGGATCAGTATCTCTGTGCAATCTCTAGGCAGCTCCCTGTACTAGGCTTGAGACATGTGTGGGTCAGGGTGTTCTCCTACAAAAGCCCATTTTGGAGTTTGAAGCCCTGAGGAATTTCTCTCTTAAAGTTTCCTCACTTCCAGGAGCTTCTCCCAGCTCTCAGCCTTTCCCTGGCTGAGCAAGCTGCCTTGAACTCTCTCCTTACTTACTTTTAGCGCTTCCTGTCACTTCTCTGCTGAATTGTAGCTTTCTATCCTAGACAATCTGTTCAAAATGTGAGTATCTGCTTACTATTCTGGTTCCTCTTTGTGAAGGAGGCACATACTACCTACCTCTAGCTGGCCATCTTGATCGTATCTCCTGAAGTCATTTTTTTCTGTGCTTTCTTAAATAGCTTTAGGGGGCCAAATACAGGCCCTAAGAGGATCTGTAATTAGGTGAGCAGGCTGCTTAATCAAGGGTTCCTTAGAGGGAAGGTAATTGCCAAAAATCTGCTAAAAATTCTATCTTTCCCTCTAGGTGCGTACTCCACTGGGTTTGTAAGTCCCTCATTATCGATTAGCAGCTTAATCCGAAGCCATTTAGTAGCTCCACTTCCTTCAGATTATTGCCATCTAGACTGCTAGCATTTATTACAAATGATTAGTAATCAATTAGTGCGCAAAAAGCCTTTATAATTATATAAGAACTGTATTTTTCTGGGTTCAACAGGTGACATTTTTTTCCCCTGTGCCTTCGTCCTTTTGTGTTTCCAGAAACATCATCATTTCTTGAAATGAAGCAAGAAAGTGAACACTCAGTGAGAAAATAAAATATTTCTTTAGTAGTTTTCTAGGATTAGTATAAGGGGAAAAAACAGTTTTCCTGGTAGACAAGTTCGTGAGTTGCCGCTGTAATGCCTTGAATTGAAAGCTTGAGGCCAACTATGTAATCAAGCAAAGCTCACTCCAACAGTGCTGTTAGTAAGAGCATATAATCCCTTCTGAGTTAGTTTACAACTCGAAGGCTATTATCTGGCCATGGTTCCTCTAGATACTAATGGTAATGGAACATGCTGGACAGCATCTTAGCCACATTGAGGACAGTAATGCCAGGAGCATTGCTCTCTACTCAGCATCATATTGACGATCTTTCTGCATAATGCTGCCCATGTTAGCAAACAGTTGGCTTAGAGGTTGTCTTTTTTTTTTGACTTGTTAGCGTCTGGGCCTTAAGCCAAATCCCTTTCTTATGTGTGCACAGAGCACTTTCAAAGAGGAGGATCCCAAGGCAATTGTGAGATTCAAATTGATTATGATGTAGTTTGTGCCATTTCCAGCTTGAGGTTTCTTAGATTCTCTCTGGAAGAATACAGATGGTGTCCCATTTCACACTTCCAGTGGGTGGCCTGGCAACATAAAGAGCCTGGAAACAGGACAAATTCAGATTGTGTCACAGACCTATGATTTTCTCAAGAATTTTTGTTTTCTATCCCAGTAACCCATCTTCTGCAGAGCTTGCCATCTGAAGAAGAGATATTTGGAAGCAGCAAGCTAGTAGACTCCTGTGCATTCTCACCTGAGCTTCATGGGATGGGAGGGATCACTGGAGGAGCCCAGAGAAGTCTTGGGCCTGGTGCAAAGTGGTAAGCAGGAGACAGGTTCTTACCTCTTCTCTCTACCCATCCTGCTGTCCACATTCCTGGTCTTGGGTCATATTCCACACAGAAATGTGCCACACCAGGGCTATAAGCCAGTGACTTAAAGGACAAGAAGAAGACTTTCATGTGAATATCTTAGGAAATTTGGGGTCAAGTTCATTTTGGTCGTAAGTGATAGAACTTCCTAGCTTAAGCATGCAAGATAGTTTATTGGCACAATACTGGAGTAGCTCCTCAAATTAGTGGAAGACCTTCAGGATCCAAGGCAGCTCAAGAGACTTCAGTAATTGGAACTGGGGACTTGATAGTACGAGTGAATGTGTGCTCATATGCTAGTGTGAGGTAGTTCGTTCTCTCTCTCTCTCTCTCTCTCTCTCTCTCTCTCTCTCTCTCACACACACACACACACACACACACACACATGCATACGCAAACCCATCTCTGCTCATTTATTCCTAGCTTCAAATTCTCCTATCGCAGATGAGCTTTCTTTACCTGTGGAGAAGATGGTTTACAGCATCCTTGGATGTACAAAATCCCAGCTTAGAGGGCCCGGAGGAAAGAGAAAATGTCTTTGTTCTCTTCTTGGTATTTAAACAATCTTTGAGAAAGAATTCTATTTTTAATATAATCCTGGGGTTTTAGTTGGCCACAACTTGGCATAATGTGACATGTAGCTGATGAAAATATGACCATTATCAGAGCTGCACTGATGCAAGTAGACTATCTAAAGCAAAAGATGTGGTGGATCCAAAGTATTATCTATTTTTATTTTTAAGAGGATGGTGATTGAGTTTATGAGCCCTCTGAACATTTGGAAACCATGAATTGTGAGGTCAATTTGAAGAAGCTGGGGTGATTCATGTAAAAGAGTGAGGGTTCAGTGGATTGGTTAGGGTGGTGTGGGGACATGAAAACTGTCTTTATATAATGAATGAGAAGGGCTAGATTTACTGGCTGCTACAGAAGGCGGAACTAACAGCAATGCAGGGGTGGGGGTACGTAGTACCATGTAGCATAAAGTCACTGGTCTTAGGGTCAGGAGATCTGGGCTTTGACGTGGTTTTGCCTCTGTTGGAATCTCCTCCTTTTTAGGGGTGGTTTGGCCATGGCTCGGATTGACCGGGCCATGGCTCAGATGAGATTGCTGGGATTGGGGGTTAGAGTCAATGGAGCCAAAAGTGTGGGCCCAGGTGGGGAGGCAATTCTAAGTTTTGTACAGAAAGCTGGAGACAAAATCCAGGCCCCAATTTGGAAGGTCCAGAGGCGGGCCCAAGATTACGGTCACAGAGAAAGCAAAAGTCACAAGGATATTGGAGCAGAAGCAGATCAGGAATAAGTGGGTGAAGACGGGTCTTGGGGAATTGGTAAAACACGCTTAGGTTCTTGCTGTTTGCTTCTAGGTGTCTGAGGAACTTGGTGGTGTGCACCAGCTTAGAGAGCTAAGGCAAGTCATTATCCAGTCATGACCTTGACTAACTCTCCTACCAATATCTGGGCCTCAGTAGTCTCAGCTGGGAAGAAAGGAGGTTGAAGTCAATGACCCCCAAGGTCCTTTTCAGCTCCGGGTTTAAGAGTTACAGGGAAGAAATCTTGGGTATTCTATTAGAACAGAGTTTTCTACTAACTAGAACAGTCTTTTTATGGGGCTGACAACCTTAGCAAGTAGAGAAGGGGTTTCAGATCTATTGGCAGGACAAGGAAGCCTAGATTCTGTACTTCCACCTCTTTTGAGTAACGGCTCTTCTACAAAGGGTGACAGCATGCCCCTCAGGTAGAGACTTCTACTGGCATCAGTCTCTCTGTGCTTGGCTCTTTTTTCCCAGTCAGTTGAGCTATCACGGGAATTGTATATTCTCTATTTTGCCACAGTAAGAAGGAATATAAACACTTTTCAGATTTTCACTGGTGAGAGTATTTTTTGTTGTTGTTGTTTTGTCTTCTCTTTGGAAAATCTCCACAGCTACACCATTTGACTATCTGAAGCTTCTGCATGCATCACAAACACCATCTGTTACAACCTGAGACACACATATTGCATGTAATTAGTAATATAAGCCAGTGTTGCAGCTGTATGTGGCAGGGGAAATTGACAGAACCACAACTTTCTTTGTAGGACTGACACAGTGAATAGGGCTTTTGTGGTTTCAGCTTTTGTGTTCACCAATTAAACGTCTCTTTTGGCTGCTATGGAGATAGTGCCTCTTTGATTAGAAAACTTGCCTTGAAGAAAATAGTATCTGTTGGATGCATATTCAGGAGGAGGTCCAACCAAGGGTTATTTCAAGATGCCTGAGGAGAATTCTGCCAGGGAATTCCAGGTCTAGGCACACAAGTTGTGGTTCTCTTTCTGCTTCCACCACTGACATCCTCCAGGGGTGCCACAGAGTCACCAGGCTGGCACACTCTTCATCTCTACAGCTTGCAATAATAACCTATTAGCCTCCCTGTTGCACTATTGTCTTTCATGCATGTGATCATTGCAGCCTTGCAAGAGGTAGGAAAGGGTCTACTGTTGACTACCATTCAGGAAAAAAACTGAAGTTCATGGATGATGTGATCTGCTGTGTATCATAAGGGGCACAGCTGAGATTAGAACCCAATTTTTAGGCTTTGGCCCTCTATCCTGCTACATCTTTCCTTTCTTCTTGCTCTGTTTCACCAGCCCCTTTAGCTCTTGGCTTACAAGAGATTGTGAGGGCTTCCTGAGGAATATGTTTTTGAGGGCTTTGTAAAGCAGACAAGGTGCACACAAGTGCAAAGTGCAAGTACATATGTTGGGGGTGGTAGAATAATCATTCCTATGTAGGGATGTTTATTGATGAGCTATGGCCTCCAGCTGCCTCCTCAGCATTTTACAATATTGCTCCTGTAACATCCTATAATGCTTCCTAGTTCTTTCTAAGATTACTGTGCAGAGAAACCTGCCATGGGCACTCCTTAAAGGCAAGGATCATAGTGCCTCGTTCCTGTATCCTCAGTACCCTGCTCAGGCCCTAGTTGCTGATGTGGTCAAGAGGTCCCTGAACATCAGACAAACAGGCAATGGGGGCAGGAATGTCTACTCTGTGCCAGGCCCTCTGCTAGCTGGAGACTAAGGGTATGAGAGCAGCAATACTGAGACATGGTCCTACTCTCATGAAACAGACAGCGAAGTTAGAAAGTTGCACTATAAATAAGTGAACAGAGAATGATTAAAAGCCATGATGAATGCTTAGAAGGAAATGAATTCACACAACTAAAGAGAATTGTGGGTGAGGCAGCTACTAAAAACAGGGTGCTCTCACCTCTTGGAGGAGATGGCATAGAAGCCAAGACATAAAGGATGAGAAGGAGGTAGCTGTTCTAAAAGTTGGGGAAAAGTACTTTAGGCAAGGTTGCCCCACTATCATGCTTTTAAATGTTCCTGATGGAGAGAGGTATGTCAACAGGGTGTGAAAGGATACACCTGACTTCCAGGGAGGGGTTAGAACCTGTAGTATGGAATTCAATGTTGAATAATCAGTAGCCTGTGGCCATGGATGATGCAGACTATCAGCAGTGCCTGACTGCATGCTGCCTCATATGCACATGAGGTTCCATCTCAAATGAGGCCAAAGTCATCGATGTAGGCAGCTGTTTTCTATCAGTAATAACAGCAGGATTGCACTTGGTGCTCCTCAAGGGTCTTCCTAGCCCCAAGACCTTTAAGGACTTCACTCTGTTCTGCAGCCCTAGACAATATCTTCACACTAATTATTCCTGGTAGAGAAAAAATCATTAGCTAACAAATTTGGCAATGTATGTCAACAACTATAGTATGTTCAGGAATTTCACTTTTGGAAAATATAATATATACTAAGGAAAAGAATTCAAATGATTTATGTGCACATTGAAGAGTTGTCCAATTGGGATATTTAGAAGTAATCCAATGGTTAACAGTAAGAGATTGGGTAAGTTAAAAAATAGTAGCAATAGTAATATCAGCTAATATGTACTAAGGAGTTACTCTTGGCACCATACAATGTACTTTATGGCATTATCTCATTAAGCCTCAGAACAACCCTGATGATGGGTACTCTGCTATTGTTATCCCTAGTTTATAGAGAGGGAGACTGAAGCTCAGAGGTTGAATCACTCATGTAAGACCACAAAGCCAGTAAATAGCTGACTTGCAATTTGACCACAGCTCCACCTTATCTTAAAACCCATGCTCTTAACTACCTACAATGCACTTTTTGTCTCTATCATATCCATTTCATGTGGCTCTCAAAATGATGGTTGTAACATGTAAAGATGCTTGTAATTGTATGTGAAAAAGCAGGATATGTGATTGCAGCTATGGCTCAATTAAAATATTTTAAAACAAACAGCACTTATTTGTAACCAAAAAGGCAGAAGGAAATTGTCTTTCTCTGTTAAGGCTGCTATAACAAAATGCCATAGGTTGTATAGATTATAAACAAGAGAAGTTTATTTCTCACAGTTCTAGAAGGTTCAAAGTCCAAGGTCAAGGCACCAGCAGATTCCGTGTCTGGTGAGGGCCCACTTTCTCATAAATGATGCTTTATTGCTCTGTCCTCACATGATAGAAGACCCCAAGCTCCCTTGGGCCTCTTACATAAAAGCAGTAATCCCATTAATGAGGGTTCCGTCCTCATAACCTAATCACCTTCCAAATCACCTCACTCCCTAATACCATTGCCTTGGGGATTAAGTTTCAACATAAGAATTTTTGGGGAACACAAATATTCAGACCAGAGCCGAACTATACCAATGTTAACATTGGTTATTTGGGGATAGAAGTTCAATTGTCTTTTTGTACCCTACTCCGTATTTTCCAAATTTTCTATAATGAGCATTTATTATTCTTATAATAGAAATTCCACCAGTGAACTTGCCACTGAACGTGGGAACACTAAAGGGAATCCCCTTCATCTTTTCCAACCAAAGTGGCCTCCATTCCATTTGCTTTTGGCCAGTAGATCAAAAGCCTTATTTCTGTGTAGTAAGCAGGGATAAGGAAGAGAAATGAAAGAAACACTTCAATTGTTTGCTTTCAAGTCATTGCAGGAGGAAGTGATCACTTCTTCATGCATGAGTCTTGTAAGAAAAGAGTTTAGTCGCAAAGAATACCATGGTCTTTCATATTCAGATAGGAAAATATTGTTGCTCCCTTTGATTTGCCTCCATCTTCCTTCCTCCAATTAGCCAGTTTGAAGACTGACAGCTTAGGTTAAGATGTCTCATCATTTAGATTTGGCAGATTAAATCACATGATTCTAGACCTCACTGGAAAAGATTAGTGGCAGAAAGCTCTCAGTCTTTCATCTGTGCAATGATTTATAGACTGAGAATGAAAGTCAGGTGGGCAGTTTCTTTGACTCTTTTGATGGTTCTTATTTAAACATCCAAAACCCATTTCAGAGCTTTTAACACTCACTTTGTAGGTTGCAATGGTCTCCATTTGCTGTGAATCCTAAAGGAGCAGGTGTGTGGCTGGTCATGATTTTTGACAAAATATTTGCCTTTTATGTTTGATTTCTTACTACATAGTGATTCAGAAACTCTACTTCCTCTATATAATATCCCTATTTATAAGTTTTGCAGTTTATTTAAATTTTTTCTAATATTAGAACATATGTGTATGTCTGTGTATATATATTATAAATATATATACATATATATATATATCTCTCTCATAGTTAAGAGGACTTTTTATGACTAGGAAGTAACATTCTACTGCCTCAGTTAAGATTTCTTCCCCTTACAAAATGCTTTTTTCTAACCAGATTGACGAGTGTTACTTTAAATGTGTGAATGGTCCTGGTCCTGGAAAAAGAAGGGCAATTTCTTGTCTTGAGTAAAAAAAAGGCAAGTTTTAGGATATTGAATCATTTAGGACCAGGCTGTCAAACTATGACTTGTTGAAGTGCATGGATTTTGGTATTTGAAACATTTTTTTGTTTGAAATACTGTCTCATTTGTGGAAGCTGTCTCTGGGAAATGGAGTTTCTTGATGACGGCAGAAACAGCTTTTTCCTAATTATGAGATACTGACAGGCTGTCAACTGGATGACAGAGTGGGCCTGCATCAGCAAGGACATTAGTGTCAGGATGGAGGCAGAGGTGTCTTTGGTCACTTGGGTAATGAACACTTTGTTCAGGGCTAATCAAGTATCTCTAAGCTTCCAGATTTAGAAGCTTCTGGTCATGCCCAGTGCAATTGCAGGGCAGCCCTGTTGAATACTTGCTGGGCCCTGTGCTTGGAGCACCCACCCCCAGTTTCACCTGACTCAGTCAAGGATGGGTCTCTTCTGTGTTTCCATAATGCTTGAGCTTGCTTTAGCCTTGTCATGACCCATTGAGTGGCCCCTATGAGATCACCTGCTGTAGCCCTTCAATGGGACACCGAATTTAGGGAGGAGCTGGTATTTGTCCAATAAAGAACATACAGGCTTATAGTATAGCTTGAAGTCTGGTAAATTGATGCCTCCAAATTTGTTCTTTTTGCTTAAGATTGCTTTTGCTATACAGGGTCTTCTCTGGCTCCATATGAAGCATAGAATTATTTTTTCTAGATCTGTGAAAAATGATGTTGGTATTTTAATAGGGATTGCATTGAATCTGTAGATCACTTTAGGTAATATAGACATTTTAACAATGTTGATTCTGCCGACCCATCAGCATGGTATGATTTTCCGCCTGTTTATATCCTCTGCTATTTCTGTCCTCAGCGTTTCATAGTTTTCCCTGCAGAGGTCTTTTACCTCCTTAGTTAAATATATTCCTAGGTATTTTATTTTCTTTGTTGCTATTGTGAAGGGTATTGCGTCTTTGATTTTGTTCTCAGTTTTACTGTTGTTGGCATATAGGAATGCTACTGATTTGTGTACATTGATTTTGCAAACCGAGACTTTGCTGAATTTGTGTATCAATTCCAGTAGTCTCGTGGTAACTAAAGCAGCATGGTACTGGCATAAGAACAGAGACATAGGACAATGGAACAGAACTGAGAATCCAAGTATAAAACCATCCTCGTATAGCCATCTAATCGTTGACAAAGCAGACAAAAACATACACTGGGGAAAGCATCATTATTCAATAAATGGTGCTGGGGAGTTTAGATAGCCACATGTAGAAGACTGAAACAGGATCTGTACCTTTCACCTCTGACAAAAATCAACTCACGGTGTATAATAGACTTAAATCTAAGGCATGAAACTATAAGAATTCCAGAAGGAAATGTTAGAAAAACTCTTATAGACATTGGCCTAGGAAAAGAATTTATTAAGAAGGCACAAAAGGCAATCACAGCAACAACAAAAATAAATAAATGGGACATAATCAAATGAAAAGCTTCTGTCCAGCCAAGGAAACTATCATGAGAGCAGACAACCTACGGAATCAGAGAAAATATTCACATACTACACATCTGATAAAGGGCTGATAACTAGAATCTATATAGAACTCAGGAAAATCAGCAAGAAAAAATCAAACAACCCTATCAAAAATTGGGCAAAGGACATGAACAGAAACTTTTCAAAAGAAGACAGACTAATGGCTAACAAACATATGAAAAAATGCTCAATGTCTCTAATCATCAGGGAAATGCAAATCAAAACCACAATGAGATATCACTTATCCCCAGTGAGAATGGTCTTTATCAAAAAGTCCCAAAACGGTAAATGTTGGCATGGATGCGGAGAGATAGAACACTCATACACTGCTGGTGGGACTGCAGACTAGTGCAACCTCTGTGGAAAGCAATATGGAGATAGTTCAAAGAGATACAATTAGAAGTACCATTTGATCCAGGAATCCCATTACTGGGCATGTACCCAAAAGAACAGAAGAAGACATTCTATAAAAAAGACATCTGCACTCGAATGTTTATAGTGGCACAATTCACACTGGCAAAGATGTGGAAATAACCCAAGTGCCCATCAATACATGAGTGGATTAATAAAATGTGAGATATATATATATATATACACACCATGGAGTTCTACTCAATCACAAAAAGCAATGGTGATCTAGCACCTCTTGCATTATTCTGGGTAGAGCTGGAGCCCATTCTACTAAGTGAAGTATCACAAGAATGGAAAAAACAAGCACCACATGTACTCACCATCAAATTGACATTAACTGATAAACACTTAAGTGCACATATAGTAACAACATTCATCGGGGTTCAGGCAGGTGGGAGGCGGGAGGAGGGGATGGGTATAAACACACCTAATGGGTGTGGTGCGCACCATCTGGGGGTTGGACATGCTTGAAGCTCTGATTCTGGTGGGGCAAAGGCAACATATGTACCCTAAACATTTGTACCTCCGTAATATGATGAAATAAAAAAAGAAAAAATTAGAAAAAGGAAAAAAAAAAAAAACATGTAGCGTTCATGGTAGAGTTGGGACAGAGCCTCCCAAACTTGTTTCTGTTCTGTATGTTGTGCTGCACCTAATATAAGAAATGTGTGTGTGTGTGTTTTGGGGGGTGGGGCTCTGAACAGGCAGGTCCTAGAGCCTTTAGGTTCCAATGCTAGTGGTCAGTTTCATTATTTCCTTCCTGGAGCTCTCCCACATTCTGACTCACGAGAAGGGTGAATGGATAGGCTTCAAGTGCACGCCTGTCCTCCTCTTGCCCTTTCGTCCCAGCCATGGGGCTTTGGAGGTTTTGTGAAATGCAAGAACCTGCTTCCCTTGCCTCTGCCAATCCGCCTACTCCCACAGCCTGCCTGCCCTGGTCCTGCTCACTCACTCCCTCAGGCACTTCCTTTCCCACTCTCAGCAGGACTAGGGCATGGGATAGGGGTTTCCATGTGGTGCTGGGGCTTTAACCCAGCCTCCATTTACATCTTGAGAACAAAGGTGAAAGGACCTCAAGAATTGACTTAATCTCACAAAAACTGCCTGCTCAGTGTTCTCCTTGCTCAGCAGCAGATTTTACAATGGTTCTTTTTTACTTTCTCTTTTTCCACACTTTCCAATAAATTCAGGATTCTTCAGTAACGATAATTGTAGTAATCACCTATTTAATCTGTGATTTAAATTTCTTCTTTCAGGCTCTCCCTTCTTTCTCTGTGAGTTTTATTTTTTTCACTCAAGCCTGATCTTGAAACTGATTTTTGTCAGTAGACATTTTGGGTATGAAGAATTTCAAGTGGTTGGTTGGTGGAAGTGAACATACAAAGCAATCGGCAATGCCACCTGAGTCATGACTGACATATTTTTCCCTTTACTAATTTTAAACCTGCATTTTCAGATTGACAGTGTTAATATTCTTCTGTCTGCTCCCTTCTTTCCTTGTATGAATTGGCTATAAGGCTGTGTGCTATGTTGTCTGGGTTGGGGATTATGGGACCAGGTTTTTGTCTCTAATGCTTTCCTTGTGTTCACAGACCTCGCTAGTTTCTGTGTACAGTGGCACGTACCACCAGTGAAGGGAGCATGACTGGCATGAGCTTCTGTCTCCTGGGTGATGGTAGGAAGCAACTGTGAGCTGTGGAATGATTTAAAAAGTAAAAGAGAAACTCAAATGGTTGTCACTTGATTTTTTAAAAATCTCCATTCAATTGAAGATTCTGTTATTAGATGGCTGAGGTGTGAAGGCAGCTAGGGGTCCAAGGGGAATGATTCCACAGCATTCTGGAATGTCAGCAATGGAAGGGCCTATGGTAGATCATTCAGGCAATAAACATTTGCAGGTACTGCGCTGGGGGCTGGGAGTGCAGTGAGGAGCAAACATCATCCAATCTGAGCCCCTCTCTTAGCACATGGGCACTTTAGTTTCCCCAAGGCAGGGGTCTTGCTCAAGGTTACACAGCAAGTCCATGGCAGTGCTAGGCTAGAACTCAGGGCTCCTGGTACCCAGACGGTTGCCTTTTATGACTTAACTCTTCTGTTAACCTCTGATTATGCTACCAGCCATGGTTGAACAGATTCCTCTAAATGACTTCAGCAAATGCCCAGCTTTCCCTCCTCCAATCCTGAAAAAGCCAGATTCCATGCCAGGCAGGTAGGTGGCTCTGGGCATTAATCACTTGGAAGGTCTGCAGTATGTCTGCCCACACGTGTGTGCATATTTATGGTTATAGATCTTGAAATGAGATGGATAATTTATTAAGAGGGGAGAATAGAAAATGATCCTGCCAGGACTAGGGCCATACAGCTTAGTGACAGTTAACAGGGCTGTTTTTCTGGGCTCTCACTGACTCAGCAGCCATGCCCCTTTGAGGCACTTAGCCTGTTAATCTCCAGAGTCCTGAGAAGGGCTTTGCACATGGCAGATATTCAGTAAATTTGCATAGAATTAACCTGAGTTAATGAGAGGAGCACTTTGGAGGAGGAAGACAATGGAATGACTGAAAGGAACTGGTTACTGAGCTTATGGACCATGGACTTCCGTCCCATTGGTGGGTGGCCTCTCTGGCCTAGCTCCAGAGAGCTATGGCTTGCCCCTCCAATCTCCACTTGCTGAATTGTCCGGAGAAGGGATTTGCCTCACACATCAGGTGCTAAACTGAAAGCTGGGGGATTATGGAGACTGCCACATTAGCACATCTTCCTCTTCTCAGACATGAGAGTGCTAGTCACTGTGATGGGCAGCAAGACATCCTTCATTGTTAATTAACTATTAGTTTTCAACTCAGAGATTTGGTGGAACTAAGAAGATTCAGGCAGATTGTAGAATCCCTCTTTTAGAGATACCACAACAACGTTGTTCAGAGGAAATGCGACATTCTTAATTATCAAACTCTGGTCAGAGCTTTGCATACTAGCCTCTGCTGGCAGCAATAAGTTTGTTGAGATTTCACATTGTAATACTATGGTAATAACTATGGTTTGCTTCCTGCATAATGGCTAAGTAAGAAATGGGAGCTCTTCATTGTCTGTAAGTCTCTGAAACATTTGAAAGGTTGTTTCATGTTTTCTAAAGAAAAAGGATCCGTAAAAAGATGACTGGGGCCTATTGTTAACTTCCAGTTTGGTAGGGTGACCTCTGAAGTTAGAGACACACTTTAAAGAAGGTTTTTGTCCTCACCTTTACATAAACTAGCTAAGGAAACTTTGAAGGTCATGGTGAATACTCTTGTGAAGCTGAACACACACCTGACCTGCTGCTACCCTCAACGTACTTGTTTTTTTAATTTGACTTTTTCTAAGTCTCCATTTAAGGAAGACACAGTTATAGCAATTACCTGGTTATTCACTGACTTTAAAACTTGTATAAATGGGTTTTGGTAGTAATATGTTACTGTCTCAGTGGAATTTAGTGTTGGTCTAAACTCTTTGTGATATAGAGCCCAATATCCCTCTAGTCTGCTAGCTGGTGCAGTCTAAGCCTCTGCGAAAGGAGTAGGCTACCCTAGTGCTTGCTTCACAGTCAAAGGGAGATTACTTAGAACTGCACTTTTAGTCTTGATTTGACTGTGACTCATAGAGCGAACGTAAGAGATTTGCTATAGAGAGATGAAAGGAACATTGAATGGCTATAATGGGTTTAGGGGTGATTTCTTTCCTATTAGCTTCTTCTCTCTGTTATTTCTTAGGAAGCTTGGGAGAACCATGCCCATTACTTGACCATTGTGGCTTTTGGCAAATGATACCCCTTACTGGTGGATCAGAGGAGGTCTATATGCTAGAAGTCTTCATGCTTCTAAGACAAAAGAACCAAACTTATTGGGTCTTTCCTCTGAGAAATAGAAAACTCTAAAGCCTTGCCATTTAAAGCATGGTCTGGGTATCACAGAATCAGCATCTCCTGGGAGCTTTTCAGAAATGCAGAATCTTAGGCCCACTCCAGACCCACAGAATCAAAATCTGCATTTTAACAAGATCCCATAGACTAGTACTGGTCTTGAGAAGTTTTGGTTTAATCTTGGTTTCAAATTCTGGATCGACCACTCATTCAGTGATGTAACTTTGTGTGTGTTAATTAACTGCTTTAAACATCACCTGTGAAATTGAAATGGGGGTAATAATAGTAATTGCCCAGTGGGGCTTAGGTGATGATTGCATGATTAATTACATGTAAAGCACTGAGCATGCAGCCTGGTGCATAGCAAGTCCCCAAGCAGAGGAGTGACATGGCCAGAGCCGTAGTTTAAGAAGGATGGACTGAGGTGGGGCAAGAGATTGGTATTGTTCTTAAAGAGGGTTGATTTTTAGGAATGGACCCTGACCTAGAGACCCCATGGTCTTTCCAGTCAAGGAAAGGGTGGTAGAACTTCTCTTTCAGTCCTGGGCAGAGGAGAGGAAGTTTAAAGGCACCAACCACAGTGGTTAAGAAAAAACATCTCTTGACTCTTCTACCGATTAGGCATGGGCAAAGGAGAAAGAGAAATAACAGTAGACCACAGACTGAAGCATAAGTTTATCAAGCCTTAGCCTCGACACTGGAGGAAGGGAAGTTCCACAAAGAGCAAGTTGGAGCCTGGATTGTTTCTCTAGGTCTAGACCCAATGAAATCCTGAGCCCCCAGTCAAGCTGGAAGATGGGGCCCTGGCTTCAGATGTGACTGATTTTAGGTAATTCCTAACCTCAGAGGGACAAGATACCACCTTAATTGCCCTAGATCCTACTAAGTCCTGGAAGTGTTTCCCTGGAGGATGTTCCCTGGAGCCCACACATTTGGGCTGCAGAGAAAGGCCCTGTTAGCTGAAGTCTTCTGTGATCAGCAGTGGTGTCTGCTCACAGAGCTCGCCCCGGTCCTGCTGTTGTCTCTGTTGAGCAAAGCTTGGTGCCTTGATAGTGTTGACCCCTGTGTCTTACCCTGTCTTTTGCTTTAAAGCTGCTTGACCTCTTTCTCCTCAGTCATCCATTGGCTTAGCCATTAACCCTATCTGGAGGTAGGACAACTATGAAATAGGCCCATATGCACCCCCAGAAGCAGCCTTCTTTTGCCTTCCCTACCCTTCTTATCCTCTCTCTCCCCTCCATGTTATGCCAAATATTTGCTTGGTTTATAGCTCATAAAATGTCACTTTGTTAAATCATGTTTTCATTTAAGTAAGATTACTGTCAGGCTGAAGCTATTTTATTGTGTTAGGAGTCAGGAAAATATAAGGAAAAATCCATTTTGAGAATGGAATAACACAGCATATTTTAGTCCAGTCTTCTTGATTTTTCTTTCAATGGGATTATAGATCTCTAAGTCTAATATAGTTCTTGACAATTCAAAGCCAGTTGCTTCTAAGTGGTTCTCTGGGCCCCTTTGTCCATGAGCTGTTTGTCATCTGAACCCTCCACTCCCCTCTAATTATGTCTTTGGACTGTCTGATCTTGCTACTTTCCATCCACTCCATCTGGCTACTGGGTATCTGCAATTCAGTAGTTGACAAACTGATTCGATGCCCATTATGGACTGCCTTCCATGTGTCCTGAGAATACTGAAATCATTAAGTTATGGTTACTGACCCCTGAGAACTCATGACCTGTTTGTAGGGATGGCAGACTTAGGCAGTTCACTATGCTATGATGTTTCCTATTCTATGACAGAGGTGTGGAACATTGCTCTGGGAACACAGAAGAGTTGCTGATTTTGCCCTGGCAGGAGCAGGACTGCTATGTAAAGCCACACAGGTCATGCACTGTACAAGGGTGACACATTCAAGTGGAAATCATCCACACCGTAGGCATCAAAAATGTGTGTATTTACTAGGACAGTTTTCTGGCAGACAGAAGGGGGACACTTAAAAACTTCTTACTGAGGCACTGTATAGGTTAGCAGGTGGCCCTGGGCGGGCACATGATCGGAAGGGCTATGAAGAGGAGATGACATTGCATCTGGGATGTGCAAGGCTCAGAAAAGTTGGCTGGCCAGGCAAAGGGCATTCCAGGCAGAGGGAGCATGAGTTGTGACAGAGGCAGGAAATCAGAACAGCATGACTGGGAAATGAAGAGTGGCTGGTGTGGCTGTTACAGAGCACACATGCTGGGCTGTGGCAGACTGTGGTCTGGAAACACAGTTTAGAATTAGATTACGAAGGATCTGGAATGTTATGCTGACAGTTTGGACTTTATCCCAAAGGTATTGTGATGCTATCAAAGGTTTTGTATTACTCTCTTTAAAAAATAATGTTTTATAACTTATGCCTAACTGGTTCCCAAAAGAATGATTTAAGATGGAAGATAAATACATCAGCTCTGTTACAAACAGTGGAAGTCAAAAACCATTGAAGGCAGGGGTCTCAAACTCCAAGGTTTACAGGGGCCAGACAGGTAATGAGTAAAGATAGTGAAGGAAGTGGATTTAAGACAATAGAGGGTGCCCTGAGAGCACATGTCCCACGGAAGGGGGCAACCACTCCCAGCTCTAGCCTATTGTTGCCAGGGGGACTGCTGTGTGGATGGAGGTCAAGTGTGGCCAGATTTTCCAAGTTTTCATGAGAAGCTGGAAATGTGCATATTTATGTATAAATTTCCTAAGTTATAAATGTTGGCAAGTAATTCAGATTTTAAAAAATACTGTACATGCCATACGACGCAGGTCTGCAGACCAGAGTTGACCAGCGGGCCACTGGTTTGCAACCTCTGATAACGACGGACAGAATAGAAAATTCTTCCAGGAACCTTAGACAAGATGTTAATAAACATTAATTCAATCTCTGGATCTCCGAGCTTCATTGCAGGTAAAACAAACATGGACACCAAATCTATTCCTGGTAATGACGGAAAAAGAAATGGAGGCCAAATGTAAGTGGGCAATAGGTAGTCTCTGTGGATATGGAAAAATGAACTGAAATTAAATGGCTGATGAGTAGGGCTCATACTAGCTCTTTTGTGGCAAATTATTCCTATGGGAATATTTCCTTAGTGATCCTTGAGTTGGTTGTGGCAGGACTGTCAGCTAGCCAGGGCCTGAGTAAGGTTGCTTGAGAGAAGAGGCTCATGATGAAGAGTGTACCAATAATTTCTATTGCACAGCCTTTCTGAGCCTTAGCTCTTACATGTGGCTGTAAGGGGGTTGAGTGCTGCATCTAAGGCCTTCTATAGCTCCAAGATTCTGAGTAGGCTTTGGATAGGTCTAGTAGAATCCCTTTGCCACCATCAGCCCCAGCTCAAGGGGTAGTGCTCAGTGGGACATGTTTAGTAAAACATGATTGTTCTTAACTGTGACTGACTGGACTGGGACAAACAATTTTAAGGATGGCTAAACCATAAACTGATATGCAAGCTCCAATAGGATTTCCTGTCTCATGCCCTTCCTGAGCCTCTCTACTTTTCCATGGTTATCTTTGATGCTGCCAGGTTCTGACCTGGCCCTTTGACTACTTTTGTTTGGTTCAGGGGTATAGATGCTATCCCAAGCTAGGAGTTTTGAACTGGATCTCAAAAGAATCAGGCCTGAAGCTGCACATTGTGAAGTTTTAGCATGTACACACACACACACACACACACACACACACACACGCACACACACACACACACAAGAATTCACAAGTGAATGTGCACAGAGCTCATGGATGAGCTAGTTAATGGTATTTGAATCCCTTGTTCCCGTTGTTTCTCAAGATTATTGCCTTTCCCAGGGCTCCGATTTTCATACTTTCCTTGGAATTTTGATCTAAAATATTACTTTTAAAAACTGCTTTTGGTTTTTTTAGGGGGGAATCTTAGGCTAGATTGAATTTGGTTTTTGTCACTTGCAACCAAAAGATTCCCTAATAACGGTGGTGGCTGGGGATCTATTCTGTGGTTTCTGGAAAATACCAAAATAATGAATCATGAAACTAACCAAATAGCTTAAAATAAAAGGATACCTGAAAAGAATAGTCACTGTGTCAGAGTACAGGGGACCCTGGGAAGCATTTTCTTGCTTGTTAAGTGAAGGTGTTAGATTCATAGACAGTATGTGCTGAAGGACATCAGACCCTGGGAAACCCCAGGTTTCTTGCAAGTCATAATTATGATCTGTATTTCCCAAAGCATCATGATATTTGAACCCAGCTCTGCTCCTTCCAAGTCATTTGACCCTTGGTAAACAACTTACTTCTCTGAGCCTTGGTTTCCTCATCTGTGGAAGTGAATGGTAATAATGCCACCCTCACAGGAGCATTCTGCAGCTTAAATGAGGTAGCATACATGAGAGCACCTAGGATTGTGCCCTCAGCTCTGTAGAAACTTAATGAAAATCAATTTTCTTCCATCCATTATTTCCCTGATTGAATGCCATAAGGAGACCCATACTGATGCTTCTTAAAGAGCACTTGATGAGGGCTATTTATCCATAGAGGATAACTTCAAAATTTAATCGCCTGGTCATGGTGAATTATTTTTTTGATGTGCTGCTGAATTCTATTTGCTAAAATTTTGTTGAGGATTTTTGCATCTATATTCATGAGGGATATTGGTCTGTAGTTTTCTTTTTTTTTTTTTTTTGTGGTGTCCTTTCCTGGTTTTGGTATCAAGGTGATATTGGCTTCATAGAATGAGTTAGGAAGGATGCCCTCTTTCTCGATATTGTGGAATAATTTCTGTAGTATGGGTGTGAGTTCTTCTTTGAATGTTTGGTAAAACTCTGCGGTGTAGCCATCTGGTCCAGGACTTTTACGTTTTGGGAGACCTAAGGCATGAAACCTTAAGAATTCTTAATGAAGATGTTGGGAAGACCCTTTCAGACAT
>RJWJ010025085.1:0-24233 GCA_004363605.1 Indri indri
AAAAGAAAAGAAAAGTATATGTCATATGCTAGATAAGCTTGACGGGGCTGCTGTTGGTTAAATTTGGCGCAATTTGAGTATCAAAATGAATAATGACAGTTATTTATTTTAAAATATTCAATTAAAAACAAGAACCTATGAGTTCATACTACTGCCACTACTACTTACTACTACTACATTAGTACTAATACTAACACTGACATAAAAGGAGGGAGAAGTAAAACAGAAGAATGACAACCACCAATAAATACAGGAATTATAAAATTGGAAATTTACCATTTTTGCAACAACCATAGTGATAATTGATTCAGGGAAGAATCACCATTGGAAGCCGAAACCACTAGGTGTTGGGGAGCAGGTTCAAAGCATCGCCTCCTAGATTATTTATTAATGATAAAGGGGAAATTTTTCAGGCATCTCTGCAATGGAGAAATTTGTTGGACACTGCCTTAGCCAATAAACAAACTTAGCGTTACCCACACAGGACGAACAGACACTGCGTGCCTTCTCATGTGAGGAATGGAGGAACACAACATTGTCTCAGTAGTATTTCTGTCAAATAGGCTTATCCTGAATTTAATGACTAGAAAACAATAAAACAAACCAAAACTGAGGAACGTTCTACAAAGCAATTGACCTGGCCTCTTTTTTTTTTCTTTTAAAAAAAGACGGGGTCTCACTCTTGCTCAGGCTGGTCTCAAACTCCTGAGCGCAAGAAATCCTCCCACCTCAACCTCCCAGAGTGCTAGGATTACAGGCGTGAGCCACTGCGCCCAGCCTGACCTGCCCTCTTACAAGACCGCAGTATTATTAAAGAAAGAAGTGATAGGGAAGCAGGCTGCAGATTAAAGATTAAAGAAACATTACAGCTAAAAAACCGCATTGCATGATTCTGGATTGGTTCCTGTTTAGGAAAAGCACCACAGTTACAAAGGATGTTATTGCCACAGTTGGATAAACTTGAATATGAACTCTACGTTCATAGATAATTAATTAGATAATATTATAAAATGTCTGATTTCAAATCAAAAGTGTGGTTTATTATATCTCAAACAAGAAGCAGTGTAATCAACCAAAGTGTGCACCTAAACTATCTACACAGTTTTGCCATCTTAACAGTAGCTTGTTTATGCCAGCAGTGAAGAAACATGGAGAGCGAGCGGCGATGAAATCTCGAAAGGTGTTTTCCACAGCTATGGAGAATTGAATATTTTCCTTGCAAGAAGTGGACCAAAGCCAGGAAGAAGTGGTAGAAGTGGTAGTCAGTTGATGCAAGGTCTGGTGAATATGGAGGATGACAGAGAGTTTCCAAGTCCAGCCTCTGTAGTTTGAGCAGCATTGTTTGTGCGACATGTGATTGAGGTTGTCTTGCAAGAGGATTGGCCTGTCTCTGTTGACCAATCTCAGCTGCTTAATCGCAAGCATCCTCATCATTTCATCCAATTGGCTGCAGTAGACATCCGCTGTAATCGATTGACCAGGTTTCATGAAGCTGTAGTGGATAATACCAGCGCTGGACCACCAAACAGATGCCAGTAGCTTTTTTTTTGATGAATATTTGGTTTTGGACTGTGTTTTGGCACTTCATCTTTATCCAATCATTGTGCCAAATGCTTGTGATTATCAAAAAAAAATCCATTTTTCGTCACACATAACAATATGGTGTAGAGATGGTTTGCCTTATATGTCATGACAGTAAAGAAAGGCAAGCTTCGAGACAATTTCTCTTCTGATGCTCCTTTAATTCACGTGGAACCCTTCTATCCGGCTTTTTTACCTTGCCTATTTGTTTCAAATGGTCCAATATTGTTGGAATAGTAAAGTCAAACCTTGCTGCTAATTCACACATGGGTTGAGATGGATTCGCTTCCACTACTGCTTTCGGCTCATCCCTTGCCCACCCACCTTGGTCTCAGGTCACCCATGTAGCTTATTTTCAAGATTAAAATCACCAGAATGGAACTTCTCAAACCATCGACGTACTGTGCACTCATTAGCCACATCCTTCCCAAACACTTCATCTATATTTCAAGCTATGTGTGTTGCATTGGTTCCACGATGGAACTCATATTCAAACATAACTTGAATTTTTGACTTATCCATAGTTTCACAAAATTGCTCAAAAAAAATGGAATGATAATCACAAGCCAAAATGTGCACTTGAAAACTGAGGTTGTACCATCACAGTAAAAAACAAGAAGCGTCAAAGTGAAATGTCAGAGACTATCACCTGTCAAACTTAGTACTTAAGGAAATTAGACATTTCCTACTTAATAACCTAATATTAATTTCCTGGGTGTAATAATCATATTGTGGTTATGAAGGAGAATGATTTGTTCTTAGGAGACGCAGGCCAAAATACACAGGGGAAGTGTCTCGATGTCTGTAACAAATTCCCAAATGGTTCCTCTATAATCTATATTTATATATGTAAATATATATGTAAATGTAAATATTAATATATGTATATGTAAACGTATGTGTATGTATATGTGTATAAGAATTTAGAGAGAAAGAGAGAGAAGCAAATATAACAAAATGCTAAAAATTGGTCAATCTTGGAGAAGGGTATGTGGGCGCTCATTGTGCTACTTGTACTGCCTTTCTATAAATGACATTTCTCAAAACAAAAAGTTAGAAAATTTTAGCTTTGATAGATTCAAACTGTTACCGAAAGCTCAGCACTTATCCTCGAGGCTGCATCAGAAGAGCAAGAACAAGTGGTTTGCCAGCAAAGTAATAAACCTCTTTCCTTCTCCTCAAACACTCACTTGTTCTCGTTCTTCTGAGGACAAATGCCAAACTTTCAGTAACAAAAACAGTAAAAGTTATTTACTTTAAAGTATTCCTGTAAAGGCTGTTGTTTAGAAGTCAGATTATTGAGAATAATAATGAATACCTGATTTTTTTCTTGACAGTTTCTTTTTGTTTTTTTTTGTTGTTGTTGTTGTTGTTTTTGAGACAGAGTCTTGCTCTGTTGCCCAGGCTAGAGTCCCATGGCATCAGCCTAGCTCACAGCAACCTCAAACTCCTGGGCTCAAGCAATCCTTCTGCCTCAGCCTCCTGAGTAGCTGAGACTACAGGCATGCACCACTGGCTAATTTTTTCTATTTTTGTTAGGGATGGGGTCTCGCTCTTGTTCAGGCTGGTCTCAAACTCCTGAGCTCAAGAGATCCTCCCACCTCAGCCTCTCAGAGTGCTAGGATTACAGGCGTGAGCCACTGTGCCTGGCCAACTGTTTCTTTTTTCTGTCACCCTCTTTATGATGTCTGGATTGAAGTTCACTTACCGTGGATATTTTTGTACATGATCTTGGAGTTTTTTCTTCTTGTAAAGTTTCAAGGTAGAAAAGATGTACTGGTGATGTTTTAATTCATGCTTATATGCTGTGCAGAATTTCCAAACAGTACTTTTTTTCAAAGCCTCATGGCCTAAATAAAAGAAAAATTGGTTCTTAAAGATTAACATGTTTGAAATTATAAATGTTAGTACCAAACAAGTCTACAAAGATTAGAATTAAGATATAATCTCATGTTTATTATTCTGGTTGACAGTATTTAAAAATGTATAAACATTTATTGGCTACAAAAGGACATAATATCTTTCTTATGTTACCCAGTTAATACACTCTCAGCCTTTGTATTAACTAACGATCTACCTGTTTCTCTGTGCACTAAATTTATAGTTGTTTGTAAATTCTTAATAATTTTTTTGTACAATTCAGAACTTTTACAATCATCAGTTACTGAGGCATATTACTCGTGTTAACAAATATAAGTTATTTCAACCAACTGCTACAATTTCAACATATATAACACAGAGAGAGAGCTCTGCTGTATTTGGAAGTGAATATAAAAAATCAAAATTACAGTACCAAAAAAAAGAATTGATACTTTTTAATTACCTTAATATATATCTTTTTAAAAGGGTAGGGAAATATATACCTACATGTTGGTCTGCCGTAGTAATAAATAAATAGAATACAATTTCTTTTTTCAAGACTTAATTTCTGCAATTCATCAATGATTGTCAAAACTGATCTTCTTTGCGCATTCATGTTTGACAGACTGTACAGGCAGGTGTGTCTATCTGCAGTGAACCTATCTTCGCTCATAGCTTATGGAAGAAGAAATACACAAATGGGAAGGTTGCAAACAAAGGGACCACTTGTGCTACCGTTGTTATTTCCAATGTACTGTTTCAAGCAGGAGGTACAGCACCGCTGCTGCTGAGACTTGAACAGCACGTTACGCTATGTGAAAGAAGCCAGTCACAAAAAGACAAACGCTGCGTGATTGCACTTATACACGGTACCCAGAGTCATCAAATTCATAGAGACAGACAGTAGACCGGTGGTTGCCAGGGGCTGGGGGAAGAGGAGTGGGGAATTGTCGCATGAGTACAGAGTTTCAGTTTGGGTTGAAGAACAAGTTCTGGAGATGGATGGCAGTGATGATTGCTCAACGACGGAGTGTAACTAATACCACTGAATCGAACATTTAACTTGCATATGGCTAAAATGGTGAATTTTGTTATGTATATTTTACCACAATAAAAAATAACTTTAAAAAATAGTGAAACGAACAAAGCTAAAGGAAAAACCCATTTTAAGCCAAATAACTTTTAAAGCAAGCAGCTGAGTCTATGTGTGACAGAGGCTGAGTCCGGATTAATCTGGCTATGGAATTTAATGTTTATTGAAAGGTAAGTTTTTAAAAAGTGTGCGAATTTGAAGGTTAGATATTGTTAAAACTAAACGGTAACCACGGCAATTGTCAGCGCTTAGACTGACAAGGACACTTTCTCCTGGAGGTGGTCTCTGAGCACCGTGCTGGAAACTGACACCTGCTTCAGGAGCCCAGACTTTTTCTGACTTAACGTTTCAGGGCTAGAGTGATGCTGTTAAAACACAAATCCTATCAGGCCATTCCTCTACGGATCGCACTCCCTCCCCTTCTCCTCGCCTTCCCCGCCCCATGTCCCCTGGGGCTCACCTGGGCTGCTCAGGCTTGGCGATCTCGGCTGGGTCCACACCAAACACTCTTCCCTGAACGCCCACGGAAACCCTCTCTTCCTTCCCTTTTTCAAAACATACCTTAATGCAGTTAAAAAGTGTTAATCCCAGTGATAAAAAGAAATGAACCACCGAACTGTGAAAAGACACAGAGGAACCTTAAATGCACACTGATAAGTGAAAGAAGCCAGTCTGAAGAAGCTGCATGCTGTGCCATTCCAACTACATGACACTCTGGAAAAGGCAAAACTATGAAGACAGTAAAAAAGACCAGTGGTGGCCGGGGGCTGGGGACTGGGTTGCAGAGTGTGTTTCATAGGCAGAGCATGGGGGATCTTTAGAGAAGTAAAACTGTTCTGCGTGACACTGTACTGGTGTAATGGTGGTCACTGACACATTTATCAGAGCCCGTAAAATGTACGACACCAAGTGAACCCTAATGTAAACTATGGGCTTTGATGAATAATCTATCCAGAGTGGCTCACAATTGTGACAGATATACACACTAACGTGAGATGTTAAATATGAGGGGACGCTGGGGTGGGGGTGAGATGGTGTATGGAAACTCTGTATTTCCTGCTCAATTTTTCTATAAACCTAAAACTGCTCTAAAAATAAAGTCTATTGATTTAAAAACCAAAAAGGTGTTAATTCATTTTCCATATTTTTGTGCCATGGCATTTATTTATTTAGTACCGTAGCAGTGGTATTGTTTAGACTCGCCAGCGCAGGGGGGATAATTGAAAGCAGCCTGACCTTTTAGTCTCCAGTGTGGTCCTCTGCCGCGTGACTGATCGGGTCTCAGACGCCCCTGCACGAAGCTTAGCTCCGGCCGCTCCCCTCCCAGACTTGCCTTTCCCATAGTTTATTCTCTGTTAATGGCGAGTCTTTTACCCCAGTGTTGAGACCAAAATCTTAGAGTCATCCTTGACTCTTCCTTTTCTCAAGACCCACATTCAATTCAAAAACAAATCCTGATTTATCTACCTGCCTTCAAAATACACGTACGATCTGATCGCTTTTTATCACCTCTGCCGCTCCCAACCGCGGCGTACCCGCTGGAGCCTCCCGCCTGTCCCCGTTCCCTGGTTGCTCGCCTCCCTCCTGGCTTCTCCTCCCCCCCCCCGGCCCCTCAGTGTCTGAGTTCCAGAGAGCCCCTCGCCAGCCCCCTTCGCCCCCTCTGGAGCATCCCGCGCGCAGCCTGGGCTTTGATCGCCACCGACCGCCGACGGCACCTGCAGCCGCACCCAGTCCCCGTCCGGGTCCTGGGCCCCAGACGACCTGGAATCTGTCCCCTGCCAGGTGCTCCAACCCTTTATATTCCGAATGAAGGGATGCTCACAAGGTCTTCCCCTCCTCCCGTGCCTCCCGGATTAGAGAATGACTCCACCATCCACCATCCTGGTGCCCAACTCAGAAACCCGGGAGTCACCCTAACTCCTCCCTCTCTGCCCTCCATATCCAATCACCAAGTCCTGTCCCTTCCACCTCCGTGTGGTCTTTCCAGTCACTTTTCCATCCACCCTGCCACCTCCACCCAGGCTTTTTTTTTTTTTTTCCACCCAGGTTTCTGTCTCAGCCCTGTGGCCTCCAGCCTGGCCCCACCAATCCCCCCTTCTCACTTGCCGAAGCTGACTTGGCTCTGCCTTGTGCAAACCCGCTCGGGGGTTCCTGCTGCCGTATTCTTAGTGTGGCTCACCAGCCCCTTCTCTGCCTGGCTCTGCCCACTCTCCTATTTCTTGCCTGGCGTCCTCTTATCCGGCACCAAGCTTTCGTTTTCTTGCATGTTCTGTAGTCTCTCTTCTGGGCTTTCGCGCACGCTACCCCTTCTGCCTGGGGTGACCTCCTCTCACTTCTGCTGGCTGTTCCCTTCGGCCACCCATGGTAGCTAGGGGCAGCAGACATGGCACTTAACAATAGTTATCATATTGAGCCCTACAACAAGTCAGACACTGTACCACGTGCTTTATAAATGTCAGCTCATCGAGTTTTTACAACAATCCTGTGAGTTAGCTATAATTACTCCCATTTCACAAATGGGAAAACTGAGGCTCAGAGAAGCTAGATGAAATACATTGCCAGAGGTCACACAGCTTGTGGGGCAGAGCCAGGACATGGCTCCAGGTAAGCTGAGCTCTCTACCCTGAGCTAGGAGACCTCGGCCTCAGCCTCAGCCTCAGGTTGTCTCCCCGAGAAGATCTTTCTGACCCTCTTGCCGGGGCCTGTACTCCTCCCATGAGCTCCCACCCCGTGTGGACTCACCTCATGGACTTCACCTGTTCCCAGTCTGTCCCCAAGGGCAGGGCCTGGGTCTCGTGTGCACAGCACCCAGCACAGCACCTGCTGAGAGCACGGTGCTTGGGGCCAGTTGTAGAGTGTATGTGTCTCAGGCCTGTGGGCCAGGGGGGCTGCAGCTTTTGCTCAGGGTCCAAATGAGAACATGGCTGGAGTCAAGATGCCTTTGCAGAAAGGCTTCCCCAGCTGATTAGGAGCAAGAAGTTCATTTCCAGGACTCTTACTTCTTGATGAAATGGGCTACAGCCTACAATGTCTTGCAGGCTTCTGTTCTCATCTGGTCTCATTCAGAGCATTTTTCTTCCCATAGATCTTTGATTACTGATTCTGAAACATTTATTCTGTGTACTTTACTGGAACTCCAGTATACTCAAGAGGCATTTCAGTGCTGTTTTCTCATGGTCTTTAATGTCCTCTTGCACCTCCCTATATTTTCTTTCATGTTCTATAGCTGTTTCTTCATCTTCTACTTTGCATACGCTGTTCTCTTAGCACCAGTTGTGCTTTCCGTTAGATATATAGATACTATTTGGTATGTTATCTAGTAATCTTGCTTTTGGTGAGTAGGCGAGCTGTTCTTTTTAATGTTTTTGAAAGTAGATTGCAGTCACAATCTCACCTCTTGTATTTCTTGCAAAGCACTCATTGCTAGTCTTTGAATTCTTAATGTTTGTTGTTCTTTAGTAAAATTTTTATTTGGTTTTAGATAACTTGGTTTCCTGTTTATTCATACTTTCTTGAGTAGAATCTTTCTGATCTTTTTGTTCTTGACAATTTTCTTTACTTGGAGTAGTTTTATAGTTTATGTAAACATTTTAACGGATTTTAAAAGGAGCAAGTTCATGGCGTTATTACTGGCACTACCATCAGCCTGAAGCCCTTCGTATTTGAGAGGCCACTTGGGGAGGTGCACCAAGGAAATAGTTAGATAAACACATCACGTGGCCTGCAGTGGCACTAAAAATGCAAGCTGGGGCCCTGTGACAAAGTCAAAATATTGTACCTTATCCTGAGAGCTGTATCAAATGGGGAGTATTGAGGAGTATCAATAGCAGCATCCAATTGGTTTTTAAGAAGATTATCAGGGGGTAAGGAGATTGGCTTTGGTGGGCAGGGTGATCAAATGGGGGCTAGAATCCAAGCCTTTCAAATAAGGATACCTGTTGGAAATGCTCTAAAGAACACGAGTCTTCCTGCAGAGCCACCTTGTTGCAACCTGTGTCCCTTGCTCCCATAGTCCTGCAGGCTAAGCTCTACCCTAAGTTCTGCATGTGGGTAGATTCCCATCAGTGAGGACAATGTTGTCCCTTAGGTAAATGGGTCTTAAGGTATGGAAGAAACAGGGGTGTATTTGGACAGGGCACAGACATTAGCATCAGATGCACTTGGTTTTGAGTCTAGGTTCTTGCCACTTCCTAGCTGATGGTCTTGAGCAAGCCATTTAATTTTTCTGAAGGGTCTTACTTTTAGATCAAGATATGAGAGGCTTCTGCCCTGGGCCCCAGGCTTAGAGGGCTCTGCTGTGGTCCTCCTCCAGCATCCTTTTCCATGGGGGGAGGAGTCTATGTCATTGATCAAGCCTCACATGGTAGTCTACATGAATGTTGCCCCCCCAGTGTTGTGCAGTGCACAGCCTGCACAACTGTACAATGTGGATTGCTAATAATAGTCGCAAAGAGAAGCAGGATTGAGGATGGTAAGGGGCTAGAATCCAGACTTGGCAGGTGTCAGGATGTGACCAGAATAATGGGAAATTTTGTGAAGGGTTGAGAGGTCAGTGTTAGTTGTGTTAAGACTTTGGCCCTGCCAAATAGCCACCTAGAGCTTACCAGCTGCCCAAACTCATGATAGAGGTCAGGGCTAGACATGGTTTTGGAAATCATTGGCATTAGGGTCATAGTTGAGGCCTGGTGGTTGAACAAGGCCTCTGAGGGAAAGCCTATAGGCTGTAGAGAAGGCTGATTTGATTCTCTTGGGGACACTTGTGTTTAAAGGACACAAGAGCACACAGGGGCCCACGAAAGGGGGCAGAAGGCATCAGGGATCTGGAACAATGGAATGTTACTGGCTGTGCAGCCCAGGAGCTGAGGATTTCCAAGGCTTCAGAGAGATCAGTGAGGACAAGGATTCTTGTCCTAGAAGACAGCTCCTTCTGGAGAAACAAGGGGACAAGCGAGTAAGTGGTGTGGACGTTAAAGCCAGGAGGTTGTCCACACCTGCGGAAACATGATGGGGATGGGAGCGGGAAAGGTGCGAGCATGAGGGAGAGCGGGCTTGGGGCGAGGTGGACCCGAGAGCAGATGAGGGGGACCAGATGCAGAAAGGGGCGATGGGTGAAGCATGTCCCACAGGAGAAGCACATCCAGAGTGAAGTCGGTGGGGGTGGGAGGTACCAGGAAGTAGAGCTTAGTGTGCAGGAGAAAGGGTGAACATACGAGAAGATAGTCTGAAGAGCAGGGAGAGTAACTGGGCAAGCTCAACAGGACTGAGGTCGGGCTTCTCTGCAGAGGAAGGAAGCAGGGCTCTGCCAAAACTTCTGGAGGTGGAAGCAGGGCCAGGGCTGGAGGCATCTAGATTTCGACAAAGCTTTGTCTTTCAGGTCTTCTGTGGCGTCCCTGAGGCTCTGACGAGAACATGCACTGGATTATGTGTTGAATATCTTTTCAGGGCTTCGTTTCCTCCCACAGGACGGTGAGCGCCTATTATTTTCAGAGTATGATGGGATATAAAAGATGACTAACAGCTCTCCAAGCTCAATAAGACTACAAGAGCATCGGTGGGAGAATGAGGAACAAGGTTGTGCACCAAGTTGTGTAGCTGGGTAGGGCAAACCGATATTTCAACAAAATTGAGATTTAAAATAGGCAGGGAGGATGGGTTAAACAGTCCAAATAAGATAGCTACATGTCAAGTGCTGTGTGAAGCATTAGAAAAAAATGTATAAAGACTGGAGTTGGGGGACCTGATTTGGCAGTAGTTCACATAAGAGGTCACCGTGTGGTCTAAGACTAATCACGGACTCTTTAGTGACCTGAAGTTTTGTCCATGTCAAGAGTAATGATAGCTTTTATTATCCACCATGTCCTGTCATGAATGCCTGGCACTTTTACTTCTATAGTATTTTTTGATCCTCCCATCAATCTTATGTAGTATCATTAGTCTGTTTTATAGAGAAAATGGGGAGATGAAATGGCCCATTTTGTATGTCACACAACTGGGAAGTGAGGGAACCATGTTCTTTTCAGGCCACACAGCCTTGATAAAACTCAGCTACTTGAAAAGCTAATAAATCTCGGTGTGCATTTATTAAAATGGTGTGTCCAGATCGTGGGGCTCCTTGGTGTCTCCGTGGTTGGCTTGTATCAGCCAGATCCCATCCAGAACAAGCTGTTTATTTCTAGAGATCCAATATGAATAATGAGGCTCTCGGTGTGAACAGATGGAGGCGTGGGGGTGGTGGTGGTGGGTAGGGTCTGAACCTGTTACAAGAAGGTTCAGAGAGTTAAGGTTATAGTCATGTGGTGGAGGAGGATTTACTGGAATGTTTTCTACACTAGAAAGAAAAGTGGGCGGGGCTTACATGGAGGCAGATTTAGATTAGTTCAATTTATAATTTTAAAAAGTTGGGATCTTAAGGAGTTTGATAAATGTTTGTGTATCAATACAATTAAATTCTAGGCAACTATTTAAAAAGATGTAGCTCTGTATTACTGATAAAGGTATTTTAAGTGAAAAAAGATCACAACATATCGTTGTATTCCATTTAAAAAATGCATATACACATATGGCCACGTTTACACACTCAGAAAATGTTTGCAACCAATATGTGATTCTCTCATGGTGTGATTTCAGATAATTTTTAAAAGCATCTTCTAATTTTTCTATATTTAACATGGAATTTGTATAAGAGATGAAAGCATATTCATAGCTAACCACTAGTGAAATCAGCCCCAGCTGATGTAGGAATATCCCCAGCCCTCCGCTCAGGCCCTGCGGATGGGGTCACCATGACAGAGGCTCGAGAAGAAGGGACAGAACTAGGTCTCTTTCAACCCTAAGAGGAAGGAAGCAGGTTCAAAAACAGTGTGATTTGTAAAACATATAAACATGTCTGAGGATCCCTGGACAGCCAGATGTGCCAAGGCCATTTCCAGAGGGCTCCTTTGCAAGCAAAGCAAAATGGCGATGAAAACCTCCAAGCCTGTCACCTGGCACGAGTTAAAGGTCGTGGGGTTTCAGTCAGATGCCCTCAGAGATGAGCTTTCCTGTCTAGAGTGACCGAATGGGATGTTGGGATATTGCTAAATCTTTCTCTCTCAAAAACACTGTATCAATTTCAGTCAGACGTTTCAGGCAGGAGGAAGGAGGAAGACGGAGCAGAAGGCTCCTCGCCCATTTACTCTTCTCTCTCCTTCAAGTCATGTCCCCTTTTCGAGAACAGCCGCCACCAGAATTGTCAATCTGAGAGAAGGTAGCTCCAGGCGTAGGACCTTATGGGAAACCCTTCCCCCAGGACAGAAGAATCCAGGGTTCCATATCTGCCCCTCCCTATTAGACTCAGTGATTAAACTATCAGAACTAGGCAGGATTCTGTGATCCTTTAGCAAATGTAACATCAGAAGTTAATTTTAATGGGAGGCGAGTGTCTCCAAGTGGAATGAAAAAAGGGGACAAAAAGGTAAGAGAAAGAAAATAACAGGAGAAACATAGATGACAAAAAGGCCACCTCTATTTTTTTTCCTTTATACCTAGTTTTAACAGCCAGTAGTCTTCCAACACTGGTATCCAGGAAGCAGAACGGCAAGGGCAGGTTCTGCCACTGCCATCCGTGAGGGCTTCCTTCGTGCATCTACGACATAGGTGAGAGGTGAGATTACAGGGTACCTGATGTGACACGCTCCAGTCCTTGTTCAAGCAGGGGGAGGGAAAAAAAGGACCCACACTGAATTTGAGTGCAAAAAATAAATATAAAATTTATTAAAACACCCACAATATTTTAAAGATACCAGGAGTAATACAGTTCACAAACCCAGTTGTTTGTGTAAATTATAATAAGATACAAATCAAAAAAGGATACATACTTGCAATTTCTAGGCACCCTAAATTAAATTTACTGAAACACTGGGGGAGAAGGGAGGGTAAAGAGGGGTAGCTCAGGAGGCAAACCAATAAAGTGGAAGGAAAAATATTAACAAAAAGGTAAAAATTATACAAAATAAAATTATCAGCATAAATTTACTGTACTAAGAATATCTACAGTTTAATAATACACATCCTATTGCCTTGAGACATTGCAAAAATCTACCATTCATCCATCAACCCCAGATAAACTTCATTTCAAGTAGCCACAGTTTACAAAGTCAAGACGGAATATTCAAGTATGGTTGTTAAGTTCACCTCCATTGGAAGCCAAGTAACCAAACAGGAATTCAAAGAGATAAGAAATAAAACACATCAAAAAGCTACAAGGGTTCTAGATTAAGTCTAATGTATTAATATGCCACTATACGACCTGCCCTTGTTTCTTTAATTGGAATACATGAAAAAGAAATGACATCACTCCTGTTTTTCTCCCCCTTTTTCACCCTCAAAGAAAAAAAGAAAATATTAGAACCAAGAAAATTTGGAATGTTCAAATGAGCCAATTAGTATTTTAGCTTGAATCCCCACATGAAGAGTGATGAGTTACCCCTGAATGACAGGCAGTGAAAATGGGAAGAGGGAGCAAACAATACCACTACAAAAAGCATCCCTGATATCAGAATAGAAGCAAAAGAGGAAGTAGGCCAAACTGCTTGCGGATTCTTAGGCAAAAAGCAACTTCAGACCTTGCATTTCCGTGCTGCGGTCTCTGCTCAGGGAAGAAGCCTATTGCTCTGCTCTCGCCAGCAGCTCTGCAGGAGGAAGGGCTGGGGGGCGCCAGAGGAGGCCCCCACACTTGCGGGAAAAGCTCTCTATGCACGCGTGGTGTGGGGCTGTATAACCCATGCTGGGGGTACGCACCTCAAAATCATTATTTTGGTCCAGGGTATACTGAAGTTGGCCATGTCCTACAGCAGATGCGGCTGGCTAATGAAACTAGGTTCTGAGGGAGTCACTTTAAATGACAGCAACAATGACTGACAAAGCTCAACGAGATGGGCATAGGAAATTCACATTTTATCCAAAAGCAAGACTTAAAAAAGAAAACAAGAGTCAACCACGCTCCTTCCTTTAGGCGTTCTGCCATTTTAACTGCTGAAGAATGAAAAAGAAACCACCCCAGATGCTTCAAGGTCAAGTACGTTCATCAAATGGACAACCTACAGGTCTCAGACCCTCATGGAATCTATTTTACTGAAGTTGTCACAATGTCCTGTTTTTGAGGTATTTAAAAAAAATTATTGTGACAGTGGATGACACAAAATGGAGCTTCCTGTTGAGTTTTTAAAATAACTTCTGTGGACCCAAGAAGAACTTTAGATTAGCACCAACTAAAAAGCAGCCTCAGTGGCATCAAGTGCGCAAAGAAAGCGCCTTCCTTGCGTCTGAACGCCAGGGGTTACCAACGAGAGGCAGAAGCCACGCTGGGTCACCGGCTGTGAGGAGCAAAGAAATGAAGCCCCTGGCCACCGTGGTCCTGGCTGGTGCCAGGCGAGGAAAGACATCCCCCTGGTCTCCTCTGGCGTGCCCTTGAGACTCCCAGAGATGTCTGCTTAGCACCCTAGGCCACAGGGGGAAAGTGTGTGTCCCTGGCTATGAGAATGCCTGCCATGCTAGAAGAGGCAGGAGCACCCAACTCTCCCTCCTCAAAACAAAAAAACTAAACCCCCAAATCCCTCCACCATTTTTCTCATCAGGCCTGAGGAGACAGGTATGACACCAAAGCACCTGCCAAGTCGGGCAGGCCCAGGCCCACGCCCACCCCCACCCCCACCCACAGCAAGAGAGCTAGCTGCCTTCTCAACTTGCCTTGCTTTGCTTGGCCACCAAGGGAAGAACAGTAACACAAAACAAAAAAACTGCTCAGAGCAGATTATAGCACGGTAAACAGGTCTAAAAAGACAGCACCAAAGGGGGGGGGGAGAGGGAAAGCCAAGAGAGACTGGAGCCCACCTTGTTTTTGGTTGGTTGTGGTTTCAGAACGTTGATAGCACCTCAGCGAGACAGGACCAGGGACAGTCACATTAAAACACCATAGCACCATTTTATTTAGACTATTTCAATTCATAAAAATGCTTCCTAGTCCATAAAACACACTTCAGTAACAAAAGGAAAGAGATACTGGTTGAGGCACGTCAGGGATATCATATAGTTTTCCACCAGCTTCGCCGTGGTTTGAGATCTCACGGTGTTTAAACTTCAAGAAGGAAGTCTGGCTGGATTTCTCTCAACGAAATCAGGTTACCATCTACTCATCAACCATCCTCTCACATCAACCATCCTCTCACATCTACTGCTGTTTGATACAAAGCAATTAAGCTCTGCTACTTCTTTCCTTGCTTTAGCACTTTAAAAACCCCTTGTTCTGCAAACTACTGTTTCCAAAAGAGGCTGGTGGAAGGACCAAGAGGGGGCAGGGTATAATCTCTTTCCACGCACACCATTGTCATCTTGGTGAGAAGGCAAAGCAGTACCCATGAAGCCAAGGTGTGGGAAACTTAGGCCCTGCTAAAAACCAGACCCAACAACAAAAACAGAAGAACCCCAAAATCCATGCAACACCTTTAGTCAAGACTTCTGATGGTTAGATAACGGTTTCTTGAGCTAGCACCAGTTATTTTGTGAGAACCTGCTGCAAAGCGATTTTTATTTTAAAAATCTCTTAGCACAGAGCTTTGCAAGTACATCCCTTGCATGAAACAGGCAGGGAAAACAAAAAGCGAAAGAGGAACCAAACGTTTGCACTGTGTGTGGATGGTGTCCGTGGACAGGGCACACTGGGGAGATGACTCTTCAAACTCTATCGTTTTCCGTTGCTATAATATTACTCCTAAAACTTGGTCATGCTGTTAGGTTCTTTAGTTGCAATGGCTTTATTTTTCTTCCACGATAAAAATGTCTGTTAACATCTTTAGGACTTAAAAAATGATACTGCCAGTAAAAAATAAAAATTTGATTTTTCTCTTTAAGAAACCTTCAGCAGCAAGGGGGAATAAAGAGCTGTGCATAGTTACTTTTTAAATATATGTCTAAAGCATGCTAATTTTAACGACTGAGATTTGAGGTAGGTTATACATGTAGTGTGTAAAAATCAGCATGGGCTTAAGCATGGCAACAGCACCACCTAACTCTTGAAATGCCATTCTGAGGGGTGTGGGGACATCCAATGGAGACTGCCTCTTGACTCGCCTCTCGGCAGCCTGCTTGCTAATCCAGAAATTTATGAACCAAGGCTGCTTGGGCTGGGGGGACAGACATTGCATGCTTTTAGCTTGTATTGGTTTCTCCTTTCATCTAATGGCTTTGCTACCAAAGGGAGATGAGGGGAAGAGTATATTTAACATACATCAGGAAGATTCACACATGCCAAGTATCAGAATCACCCGGGTTACACTCGGGACCTTCCAAACCAACAGCCAACCTGGGGCTTCCACGGGTCATACAGACGGTCACATTCTCCAAATGTTTTGTAAAATATTGTATTTCTCGCTTAAGATCATTTAAAATGAAGTTTTCAAGGCACCCCCGCATCTACCTAAGCACGGAGTCAAATGAGACCTGCATAAAAGTACTGATGCGATAAGCAAAATAGCATTTAAAGGACCCAATTTTCCTCAAAACTAGAAAATTAGCATGCTCATTAAAGACTCTGCTTCCTTTAGCTTGTCAAACTGAAGGTCAGAGGTTTTCCTATAAATCTGAGTTCTGAATAATTCTAAATCCTGATAAGCTCTTGGGTATTTATTTCAAAAGCAATAATATTTCATTTTTGTCCTGTAAAATAAACGCAACTTTACAGAATATGGTAAAAGTGGAGGATAGACAAAGCACGTTAAATATTCAGCTACTATTTACAATTTCTCCCACAATTACATGTTAAAACATACCTTTTTTTTTTTCAAGTTGCTGTTTAAATCTAGGCAAAAGTGCTTAAAAAAATCTTTCACTATTTACAGTTAAAACCAGACCACATAAATGCTCAGGACATCTCACAGCGACTCCCCGCCAGTGCTTCCAAACAGTTACAGTAGACACCCCGTGGGCCGGTTCCCAGCTCTTATACAAGGCACCTGGAAGCTCAGGAGCTTGCCTTTAGCACTGCCATCTGATTGTTAGACTCGACTTACGAAGACCCACCTCTGAATAAGATTGCTCAATAATTATCTGATGTTATCATAGGGCTTGGTGGTCCTTCACTGTGTGGCCACATTTCCCTCTGTCCTGACGGAGCCCCCCATTCACCACCCACGACTGCTCGGGTAGCTTGGTATCATTTCTGCTAACACCACAGGAAAAACCAACACTCCAAGAAGCTGGATTTGCTGTAGATGAGTGTTGCTTCCACCTGTCTGGCCCAACCTCTCTCAACAATGTCACAAAAATTAAGCACCACATTCTCATTTCAAAGAACCGAATGAATGCACCAGAATTTTAGAACGGGTATGTTAAAGTGGGTGGAGAAGGGAGGAAGGAAAAAAGAAAATGATTGAATGGAGAAATAGAGAAATGGCACCAATTAGGGAGGAAAATCATAGCAACCTGCTGAAAAAGTTTGACTCTTACACTTTAAAATTGTTAAGTGTAGGCCCCCTGCCCTCACATGATAGCACGGAGGGGTGGGCTCAGGTGTGAGGCATGCACCATTGTCCAATGTGGAAATCCAGGAATAAGGTCAGATGTGTTAACTGCTGTTACACTGGTCTGCTGAGCTCCTGCAGGATGCAACCTGCCCAAGAGTCAAGAAAGTCCCAGCACCACACTACAGCACCAGGCTCCGCACAGCGTCATGCACAGAGCACCCATGCACAGAGCACCACTGGCTTTTCACAGCTTGGGTTCAACTTCCTGTTTTTAAAGATACAGTAGCCCTTTTTCGGTATCAGCATAGACTTTGGGGCATTTAAAAAAAAAACAACCTGCCACTAAGACAAATTCTTTCAGCCCAGGTTTCATTGACTTGGCAACGTGGTGGATGCGGCTTCTAAGAGCCTGGCAACTCCAGCTCCATCGTGAGGTGCTGCCTAGTGAACCGTAACATCGTTGTGACTTGGTAAATAACGGACAGAGAGGATTCAGTGTGGAGACTAGCAAGCTTGAAGCTGTCTACTTCCAACCTGGTTTCTGGGGAAATCTACACCAGCATCTCTGGGGCCTGGCCTGGGGTGCATCTGCCCCTTGACTCCAAGCCAGTGACTGGGAGAGGGACCCCAGATTTTTTTTTTTGTTTTTTGTTTTTTTGTTTTTTTTTTACAGATTCTCCCATCCTACAGGAGAGGACACAGGCTGTCCTGAGGGCTCCCTCCCCGAAGGGAAGGCGTATCTGTTGGGAGGGTTGGACTGGGTGGCTACAGTCTGCACTTGGCTCGTGAGGGGCAGATGGCTAAGAGGACCTCGTCAGCGCCCGGGGCTGGGCTCGCTGGGCCCAGCAAGGCTGGGCAGGGATGAGCACTGATGGCCTTTCCTGCCGATCCTTTACCATTACTATTGTCGCTTTAAAAAAATCCAATAAATACACATTTTAAATGGAATTTAAAACTACTCCTTTGTGAAAGGACACTATAAACTTTCTTTCCATTATTGTGATATACAAGGATAGAGTTTTAAAAACAAAGAGAAAATAAAAGCCCCCCAAACAAGGGGGAAAAACAACTTGGAGATATAAATATTAAGATCACGGAAAAATCACCCGACAGCCGTAGTTTCTTCTTCAAAGTGCTGGGGAAGTGGGGGGAAGGGAGGGGCGGGTCAGTTCTGAGGTTTGGACCATAAATACATATATATGATATGCGTATCCATATATGTATATATAGATAAAAAGACTTCTGCACCCCCAACCCGCCCCCAGGCGTGAGGGCAAAAGCACCACAGAGGCAGCTCGGGCCGGGCCCGACGCTGAGGTACGCTGGCTCCCTGGCACCTAGATCCAGCGGCTGTAGGGGCCAGTGACCTTCGTGTAGGCGTAGGAGGACACGGTGACCGCCGAGTCTGTGGGCACGGCCAGCGCCTGCCGGGTGGGGACAAACCCCTTCTTCTCCTTATGCTGGGGCTCGGAGACCACAGCGCCGCCCCACTTGCGCTTCTTCCCGTAGAGCTTGGCCTCCTGCTGGCCCAGGCCCAGCCGTGCGGCCGCCTCCTGCTGCACCCGCGCCTTCTCTGCCAGCTGCTTCATCTTGGCTTCCCAGAGGGCCAGCCCGTGATTGGGCTGGTTGAGGTTCTTGTGCTGGTAGAAGACCAGCGAGATTCGGGTGGGGTGGCAGCGGTTGGGTTTCTTGAGCGGCGTGGTGGCATGCAGCTCCCGCCGGGCACACTCGATGAGGATGGAGCCGTGAGCAGGGGCCACAGCCACACCGCCGATGTTCTCGTCCAGGAAGTTGTGTTCACTGTCCGACCACAGCTCCTCCTCCTCTTCCTCAGCACCACCCCCGCCTCCCTTCTCCTCCTTCACCGCACCCTTGCTGGGGGGCTCCTCATTCGGGCCCTCCTCCAGGCCAAAGGGATCCCACAGCTTTTCCTCGGACTTCAGCGCCCCAAACAGCTTCTCGCTAGAGCCCAGGGGCATGCCGAAGGACTGCCACGCTTTGTCCAGCTGGCTTGCCCCTGGCGTTGGAATCCTTCCCTCCTCTCCTTTCATGGGGTTCCACAACTTGTCTTGGAATCCAGGACTGCCTTTCAGAGCAGAGTTGAAATCCCCTGCTCCCAACCCCCATGGCTTCTCAGTCAGGCCAGGCCCAGCCAAGGCCGAGGTGTTGTTCCCAAACTTGCAGGGGCTCCATGGTTTGCCTCGCAGCCGTCCTCCGGGATGGGGAGATGACTGCTGCCCCTCGCCAGGGAACAGCCCCCACTGGCCATCTGAGAAGTGGGAAGGGGTCAGGCAGTTGGCCCCAAAGGAACTGAGCTTGTCAGGGACGATGGCAGGGCTCTCCCCAGAAGGGAACACACCCCAGCTGCCACTCACACTGTTAGTCCTTTTGGGGGACAGGCTCGTGCCTCCTGTGTACTGTCCCCATAGGTGACCGGGCCCCCCATTCTGAGATGCTTCGGGCAGAGGTGTTTTGCCCATCTTACCAGGGTCTCTGGACACGGATTCGGCCTGGATCGGTGGGTCTACTGGCTCTTGCTTGATGGATCTGTTGTAGCAGTTGGAGCTCTGAGCGAAGGGAGAGGGGTCCCTGGACACTGGGTGGATCTGGGGGGCCTTGGGAAGCAGATACTCCTTGGGGCCTGGGTAAGCAGGCTGCTGGTGGTGAGGAGCAGGGTGGAGGGTGTCTGCGGGAACAGCCTGGCTGGGCAGCTCGGCAAACTCAGCACCACCGTAGGCCGGGCTCAGGCTGTTGTGCAGAGTGTGGAGGTCTGGCTTCTTCTCAAAACTGCCATTGCTGCCACTGTGCCCCCAGGCACCAGGACCTAGGAACTGAGAGGAGAAGACCGGGTTGCTGGAGGGGAAGCTGTAGTAGCTAAATGAAGGGAGAGCGTACTTGGAGTGGAACCCGTTGACGGGGGCCAGGCTGGGCTGTGCATAGTAGGAGTGGTAGGAGTACACGCTGTTCATGCTGTAGGGGTCGGAGGGCCGGCAGTTGCCCAGCACCGAGTAGCTCTCCACCACTGAGTTGCCGCTGTACTTGAAGGAGCTGAAGTGGTTCTGTGGCTCCACCTTGAGGGAGGGCTTGAGGCTTTGCTGGGACAATCCACCCTTCAGAGACAGGCCTGGGAAAAAGAGAAGGCAAGATGGAGAAGGAGCAATGAACCCCACAGTCCGGAAAGGCCCTGGCAGAAGACTAGGTTTGGAACTTCCTCTTCCCCTGAGGGGTCTCCTCTTTCGGGATAGGCAGGACAGGTGCAGTGTTGAGGTGTGCCCAAGCCCTGGCCTGGACTTGCTCCCCGGGTGCTGGCAGCACAGGCCCAGCCCCACTTATGGGGTCCGCAGCTCTCCTCCTCATCCCCACCTTCCCCCGTGCCAGAGGTTCTCAGTGAAAGACCCCTCCACGCCTGCCCAAACAGCCTTGTGCCTGGTCGGGATCACTGCAGGGACGGGCCAGGGGAATGGAAAATCAGACGCCTGACACAGCTGTCCCCAGTGCACACCCATGTGCCCTGAAGTGATGCTACTTGCCTCCAGACTCCTGGAGAAGAGCGAACTAAAGGGAGACCCAGCTCAGCTCCTTGCAGATAACAAGTCCTCTTTGTCCCTGCTTCCCCACGTGCCTGCCACCAGGTGTGGTGTCCTGGGGCTGCTGCAGATACCTTTCTGACTGACACAATTAAGCAGAGGTCCCAATTCCTGGCGTGACGCGGGAAGGGCAGGTTGGGTGGGGAGTGAGGGCCCCCTCGAGGACAGCGCCAGGATCACCCCTGGGGGGGGGTTGTCCCTTCCCCCCACATACCTGGATCGGCTGCGATACCCACGAGCTCCAGGGCCTCCTGCTTGATCTTCTCCGGAGTGCTCAGCTTCTCCTTCTGAAGCTTCTTCTTCTCGGCCGCTGCCTTCCTGGCTTCCAGCTGCCGCTGGCGGCAGGACTTGGCAGGCTCAGGCAGGCGCCGGACCTCTCGGGGGAAGGAGGTGAGCACCTGGATGGCTCCACTGCCCACCTTGGCGTTCTGGTTCTCCTCGCTGCCAAACTCGTCCGTGTTGGCCATCTTGTACAGGGGGAGGACGTGCAGCTGCTCGTCCTCCGGGATCTTGCCCACACAGCGATTGTCCTCCTTGGTCAGGGTGCAGACCTGCTCCAAGGAGGGGGAGAGGACACAGGGATTGGGGGACCAGCACTGGGAGGGAGGGCTCTGAGCACCCCAAATACATAACCTCGTCTTTCCCCACGCAGTTCCAACGCCAGCTACCCAGCCAGCCCTGACACTCGCCACTACTCCCAGAGCTTCTGTAAGCATCCACATCTCGGCTCACAGAGGAGCAGAACCACCAACTTTGAGAGCGCGCCATACAGCTTTCAGTGCACACGCTCACACAATCCTCAGAAGGCCGAGAGGACCCCGAGGCCTGCTCCGTCCTCTGCCACGGCACTGTTCCCATTCAGCACATCACCCAATGGGGCCTCCATCCTCCCTGTCCTCAACACTCTTAAAATATTTTTTCTTTTTATTAAAAACTCTATGTGATGGTTGTAGAAAATTTAGGCAAGCAAAAAGGAAATAAAAATTACCTCTATAATCCCACCACCTAGAAATTATCACTGTAAATACTAGGGTCACACAGCACACACAATTACTTTCTGGTAAACAGGATATTATGCATGTGGTTATCTAGTAAATTCATTTTTTCTTAACACAGTATGAATATTTTCTTGTAAATATTCTCCCCAATATGATTTAAAAGTTCTGCATATTCTTCTACTATATCGTGTTAGTTTACTTAATCCATTTATTATCAAATATTTCAACTTATTTCCAATTTTTCCCCACCATAATACTTACTGAAATATCCTTTTAGCTAGATTTTCTAAGATACTTAATACCTTAGAATAAATTCTGTGAAGTAGGACTGCCACATATTGCCCTACAAAACGATTTAGTTTTTCACTCATACCAACAGAATGCGAGTTTCAACTTTCCTACATTTTTGCCTATAATTTTCCTACTAATTTCTTTTAAAATTTTTTGCTCATTATTAAAATCTATCTTGTTGGTATACATTTCTCAACCAGGTGTGCTTTTTTTCAAGTTTACTATCCACTCTTACATTGACTAGTTTCCTTTTTTCTTCTCTATTTTTTGCAGCAGGGTCTCACTCTGTCACCCGGGCCAGAGTGCAGCGGCATCCTCATAGCTCATGCAACCTCCAATTCCTGGCCTCAAGTGATCCTCCTGACATGCTAGAATTATAGGCGTAAGCCACTGTGCCCGGCCTTATTTTCTACTAATATATTCTTGATGCTCTGGCATATGGGGTCTTGACTGCTCCTCCCCAGGCTAGTTAATTCACAGAGATAGAAAACGGTCCCCTGCAAGTAAGCCTCTAATTCACTGCTCACACCCCAGCCACCTCCTTACCAAACACATACACCAAACCAATATTCCCCCTGCCCCAAATCGCCCCAGGGCCAGGTACTGAGCAACTAGGAACCACCCACTGCCTCGCCCATTCCTTCTCCAAAACCCAATAAAGACTCTGGGCCACGCTTTCCTCTCTTCCTCTCGGGCCTCCTGACCAACCCACATGTCTCCCAAGTGGACCCCCAATGTAGCACCCTGTGCCTCCTGTTTCTAGGGAATCTGTGAGCGTAAACTTCTTTCTTCATGATAATCATTTCTGGGTCTGCATGTCTTACCATACCTGAGTAAAACAAATGCTTGGTACACTTTATCACAACTCTCTGCCTTCCTTGTGAGTTTTATGCCTTTTTCCCATTTTTATACAAGACTTTTTATCATCTATATAAAGTCATCTTTGTATATTGTTACCATTCCTTTATCACTCATTACAAATTTGCAGCAGTTGAAGCTCTGTACATCACTAGCCACTGTTAGCACCTTGATGACCATCCAGACACCTGAACGTATGTGCATGTGTGCACATGTACGGCTATGCAAAATTTCACACAAATGGGATCACATCCTATATACATGCTATTCTATGATCTGCTTTTCTTAACTCAAACATAAGTTATCCAGTTTTATTAGTCTTTCAATTTTAATTGTGGTGTTTTATTATTGAACAGAAATTTAAATTTACATTTTTATGGCACCAACTTTATTAAACTCTTGGCTGCCATGCTCTACCCAGCGTATTTGTTTCCATGGCATGTGTGGGTCTTCGACCTTCTTTGCTCTGACCAGACTCCTGCATACTTTCTGGGTTGCACTGGCCACCAGCCTTGCTTCCTACCATTCTCTAAGACCCAATGCCGTAAACAACAGACTAAAGGTAAAATGTAAAGGATGAGAGATGGCAGAAATTATATGCCTATCCTAAGAGATACCTAACAAACGTCAAAAGATATGGCCATCCCGACTAAAAAAAGAATAATTACCAAAAGACACGAATAGGATATTCACAAAGATGAAATTAAAACAGGCAAGAAAATCAGGAAAAAATGTTCAATCTCTCTAGTTATTAAAGAAAATGAGACCATATTTTTGCCACTCAGGCAGGGCGCAGACTAAAAAGATTGACAAAATCCAGTTTTCCAAGTAAGCAGGATAATTAGCACACTAAGCCTGTATATGTAAGTGTAACCTCAAGGAGGTTGCTACACAAAATAAGGGTGGCCCCTCCTCATGGTTTATAGAAGGGAAAAGTCTAAAAGCACTTACTGTCCATTGATAGGGGACTGGTTCAATAAATGATGGTGAAGCCATACATATAGCCTCAGAAAATTAAGTCTCTATCCATTGACACGGAAAGCCTGAGTTACCCTTGAGTTAAGAAAAGCAGGTCAGGCCGGGCGCTGTGGCTCACGCCTGTAATCCTAGCACTCTGGGAGGCTGAGGCCGGCGGATCGTTTGAGCTCAGGAGTTCACCAGCCTGAGCAAGAGCGAGACCCCATTTCTACTAAAAAAATAGAAAGAAATTAGCAGGACAACTAAAAATATATAGAAAAAATTAGCCGGGCATGGTGGCGCACGCCTGTAGCCCCAGCTGCTTGGGAGGCTGAGGCAGGAAGATAGCTTGAGCCCAGGAGTTTGAGGTTGCTGTGAGCTAGGCTGATGCCATGGCACGCTAGCATGGAGACTCTGTCTCAAAAAATAAAAATAAAAATTTTTCTTTACAATGAGCAATGTTTAATTACAAAAAACAATACTTTTAAATTTTGGAAAAAATATTTTTTTC
>RJWJ010025086.1:0-24231 GCA_004363605.1 Indri indri
TTCATGTTTCCTGTGTTCTTTCGCTGATTCTTTCTCATCAGGCTACTTTGTCAGGGACTGGAGGTGCTATGACTAGTTTATGAACTTAATTTTGGGGCTCCAGAGGGATGTTCCTTAGCAGAACTGAAGAGATGTGCCCTGGTCTTTTGTTGTCTTGGTGGGGTTTTGGCCTGTTGGGTTATCTCTGGCCTGCTCCTTCAGCTTAGAAGGATTAGTTTCTTTTCCTTGCTTAGCTTTCCCAGTGTTGGGTCACTTTTGTGTGTGTGACTCTGCTGTCAACTACTTGGTTGAGGTGGAAGGCGCTGGGCCTAGTTATGAGGTTGCCCTCTCCTTTGTTGCTTGAATTTTGCGTGTAGGAGTCAGTTGTCAAGGTATTCCAGCACCTTTGAATTGGGCTCTAAAATCCCAATGGGACCTACAAAAGCCTGAGTCTTTGGGAGATGTTTTGCCACTCCCAAGGGCTACTTGAGCCTTGTTACCTCTTAAGGTGTGGTGAGAAGAGCGGTAGGAATCAGTGTGCCTGGGGCTGTATACTTCAGTAATTGCTTAATCTGTAGCAAGGAGAAACCTTCAGAGGCGAGCTCTGTCCTGGAGGGCTGTAGGAGGGACGTTGGCTGAGACTGTCATAAGGCCCGGCCAGAAAAACGTCTTCTCTCGTTTCTTTCCACCACTGAGGGTGGGTTTTCACCTGCCAGTGGGGGGTGGGGATAACCCCCCAAGCTGGGGGAAGGGCACTTCCTGGGTACCTGGCATCTCAGCTCAGGAAGTGGGGACCCTTATTATTCCACCCCTTCAAGGGCAGGGATGTCTGGCTGGTAAGAGGTACACACTTCAGGGCTGCTAGAGAAGCCCTACCTTAGGCCCCTGAGGGACCCAGACCAGAAAGTTGCCTGCCCTGCTATTCCTCCCCAGCAGATGTGGGGTTGGGCCCCTTGGTATGCAACATTGGTGGTCAGATCATAGTCAAGGGTCGTCCACCACCCCTACAGGGTCACAGCCCAGAGAACAGCTTCCCTTGTTCCTCCACACTACCAAGGGTGGGGAACTAATTCTTTGGGAGGGGGCGTGATTACCAAGTCACAGTGAAAATGAGGCTACTGGACCTTGCTGGCAAAACAGCCTCCTTCACTCTCTACTTGGCCCTTCCTGTTGTGTAGACTGTCAAATTGGCCAGCAGCTCTGGCTACCAAGTCACAGCAGAGAGGTGATCTTGTGTCTCAGCTTGAAGAGCAGCCTCCTTGGTCACTAGACACTCTTAATGGAGGGTGCTGTCTCTTTGGAGCAAAATAGTCCCGCTGTGGAGATTCAACTATCGGGCTGCTGTGGTCGTGGGTTTCAGATATACACCCACACACTTACACACTCATGGAAAGAGAGTAAAAAGGAAGAAGAAAAGAAAGAGAAGGAAAGAAAAAAAAATGTATGTATGTATGTACAAAAAAAAAAATTTAAAGTAAGAATTGAGAGAAATATGTATATAGAAAAGAGAAAGAAAGAAAAAAAAACCCAAAAAAACCTCCGCCACAACAAAAAAACCCAACCCCTTAATTCCGCCTAGATGCAAAGGCAGGCCCTTTGGCGTGTTGCATGGCGGGGAGGGGGGGTCGAGTGGCCTGGCAGAGGGGGTGGTTATGTGGTCTGGGATCACAGCTCTACAAAAAAAAAAAAAAAAAAAAAAAGAACCACCACTACAACAACAACAAAAAAAACCCACCCCCTTAATTCCGCCTAGAGGCAAAGGCTGGCCCTTTGGCGTGTTGCATGGGGCGGGGGGAGGGTCGAGTGAGCCAGGCTCTCTTTAACACTTAAAGTATTTTGGAGCAAAGGTGCTATACAAATTGAATTGATGCTATTTATGACCACTTTGCTTTTCTTCTAAGTGTCTGGAATGTCTGCTCAGAGATTACCAACTTGAGGGCTCAAAAGGCATGCCCAAGAGGCCTTGCCGCGTGGTGGTTCTATCAATATCCCATTGTGAAAAACATAACAGGATTCTGTGACTATTGAGAGAGCTAGTGCTATTTATATCATATAAAAAGATGGCCCAAGGTCATCACTCTTACACCAGCATTGGCAAATTCACTGTGACATGTGGTTTTCCTCAATTGATGAAATGTCTCCTTTGGTAACACTCACCAGCAAAGGATAAAGTTCAAACTCTTAAACTGGTATTTGATGTCTTCTACAACCCTTCTTTTGTTTTGTCTTTATTGTTTAGCTACAAGAACCCCTTGCTCTGATTAAACAGCCCTACTCACTATTGGTCAAACTTTCCACTTTCTCACCAGTATGTTTTTGTTCACCCCATGTAGAATGATGTCCCTACTTTTCTTCCTGAATCCCTCCTTCTTGGCCATGTCAAAACTGAAGACCCTCTATTTAAATCCTGCATGTCCTTTAAGAGGCAGTATAAATTCTGGTCCTCCGTGAGGACAGCTTTAGAGAGATTGCAGATGGCTTACTGTTTATTCGTGTGGCAAGTGCTCTCAGTTTAGATTGTGTTTTGCATTTAAAAAAAATATTTTTAGATTTGAAACTCCTAAAGGGCAGGAACTGACTCTATAACTCTGCATATAGCCAAGAGTCCTGTGAAATTAGGAACTGAAAATTTAATACTTTGAATGATACTAATGTTATGAAGATAAAAAGAGGAATGCAGTTAGGAGAGCAGTTGATTGTTTACTCCTAGATATTTGCTCCATAATTTATAAGAAAAATTCATGTTGACCCAGATTTCCCTGAAGAATTTTTGTAAATGTGTGAACTTTGTATCATTATTGTGCCTCATCAAAAGTGGCTGGTGTGGTAAGGAAGTGAAGCTAAATGAGGCCAGCTGGATAGGATCCTGAAACTAAACTTATTTTTCCCCTGCCCATAGGAAAAAATTATATTCTCTGAGTGAAGATCACTTTTCCACAAATGCCTAATGTTTCTAGAAAGTTGGGGGAGCTAGCAATATGTCCCTGTTTATCTGCCTGGTATTATAGTTTGGTGTCTACCTCAACAACTGTGGTAATATCATGATTACTATTACAGCACTCTTCCTGATAATCCAGATTTCTTTCAGCAGGGAGCAGCAGGGAGCAACATCACCAAGAGTGATAAGCAAGAGCAACATATGCTGACAGAAGGCCAATAAAAACTAGAAACTTCCATCAGTCATTGAGGATGATGTAAAAACATTCTCAATGTTCCCTTTTATTTCTTACCTTTCCCCCATCTATGCCCTCTTATCTTTTCCACCCTTACCCCATTTATAGTTTACCCAACACTTTTCACTATAATGACCCAGAATTGCCCTATGCACAAATAAAGTAGGCTGCAACCATTTTTATGAGTGCTTTTGGGTGAACCAGGCTGTCATACGTGTCTTGTCATCAGATGTTGTAACTGTTTATAGGACATGCTGCTTCTGAGGCTGAAATTCTTAACAGTATGTTCCCAATGACCTATTCAGATAGCAAAGCTAGTCCCTTAATGAATGAAATATAACATATGTAGAAGATCTGTAGGTCAATCTAAAGCCAGGTGCCATGTGGTTCCATTGTTATTAACTAATATGCTAAAAGGTGGATATGATGCTTTTCTTTTAATTATTTTTTCACCATTTTTTCTGACTCATGGTAATATGCTACAAGGATGTAGAAATACATGAACCATTCAACTCTAAACCACCAATGATGTTTGGTACTTAGTTTTTTTAAAATTTCAAAATATTATGGGGGTACAAATGTTTTTGGTTACATGGATCACTTTTGTAATGCTCAAGTCAGGGTTAAAAGTGTGCCCATCACCCAGATAGGGTTCATTGTATCTGTTAAATATGTTTTTGCCCATTCCCTTCCCCCACCCCGCTTGATTTCCTTTGAGATTTACTTCCCTCTGTGCACATGTGTGTTCATCAGTTAGTTAAAATTTAATAGTGAGTGCATGTCATGTTTGTTTTTCCAATCTTTACATACTTCCCTTGGGATAATGGTTTCCAGTTCTATCTAAACTGTTGCAAAAGGTATTAAGTCATCCTTCTTCATGGCTGAGTAGTATTTCATGGTATACATATACCACATTTTGTTAATCCATTCATGAATTGATGGGCAGTTGGGTTGATTCCACATCTTTGCAATTGTGAATTGTGCTGCGATAAACATTTGAGTGCAGGTCTACTGCAGTCATTTTTGATGAAATGACTGACTTAGTTTTGAAAAAGAAGAAGGAATGAATTTATTTTCTCTTGCCACTGTTCATGACTTTCATTAAACAATCACCACCAACTTAGCATGTGCTATAAAGCATCAGGCAAGGTAGGTCATAGGAAAACACTTGATGAAGTTAGACTATATATAAATATTTGTTAGCCTGCTGGGGTGTTTTCCCAATTGTAAAAATTTTAGAGAAAATATGAAGAAAATGTGCCCCATTTGCTTGGATAAAGAATGCTTTATATTCCCTGCCAATGTCTCTTTCTTCTTTTACTTTCTCACTTTTTTAAGGATTAGGAATTAAAAATATTTGGTACAGCCTTAGGTAGAATATGATCCAGTGACAAAATATAATTGTGAATTTGTTTAACTTCTAATCTAACTGTTTTGTTTACCCCCGTGCACAATTGGCTTCTGGGTAAAGAACCTCACTTGTTACCACCCACCTTCTTGATTAGTATTGACTAAATCATAATGCAGGTCCTCCTGGGGGACCTTCTGTTGAGTAAAGTTATTTCCTTTACTGGATCCTTCACAGTATGATGTCTGTAAAACATTCTGAATTTTTTGGTTGTTATCAAAACAGTCTCCTAAGCCCATGGTCTGGGTTCTGATTTGGATTAGACAGTTGCAATTTCATAAGGATCAAATGAATGTGCATTTCTGGACGGAAGAAACATTTTTTGTGGTCACAGAAAATGCCACTGGACATCACCAGTGTTAGACTTAGGAGCATCTGAGAAGAATGTGATGTTTTTCCATATTTTAGCGTCTTGCTTTTCAAAGCTAGGTTCCTTGATTCAGTGGAATGTTATCATATTGGAATAACTGTTTACTGTCTGTTTGTTTGTTTCTGCTTATTGTGATTATGGTATACTTGGTCATACTTCATCTCCCAATATTTAGGAGCTCCCTGAATTAAAAGTGCATAATGAATCTGGTCTATGTAATACATGAAAATGAGAAATTAGATACAGATGTATTACAGTTTTGCTTAAATTTGCATTTTCCTGAAAGGGATATATGGGAATTGTGGGTAAAGTCATGAATGGTTTAGTGGTGAAATAAGGGGAAAGAAATGGAAATAAATAGGGATGTAGATTAATTTAGTGATTAATCAGAAAACTTTGGTAGTAGACATATATTTCTAATATTTTTATATAATTTATTTTGAAATAATTTCTGATAGAAAAATTGTAACAGTACAAAGAAGTATCCCTCAGCCAAATTCTACAGCTGTTAACATTATACCACATTTGTTCAGTCTATGTCTTCCCTAAATATTCCAGTGTTTTTTCCAAAAACAAAAACATACTCCAACATAACCAAATGCATCCATCCAATGAAATCAATAGTCGCACAACAGCACTAACCAATCTGCAGGCCCTATCAGATTTTGCTAACTGTACCAGTTGTGTTTCTTTTTGTTTGTTTGTTTTTGTTTTTTTTTTTTTTTTTGATCCAGCATCCTATGGAGATGCTGGATTTAGTTACCATTATCTCTTTAGATTCCTCAACCCAGAACAGTTCCGTAGTCATTCCGGGGCTTTCATGGTCTGGTCAGTTTAAAATAGCAAGGCCTTTCATTTTGAAGGGTGTTCTTCAACCTGGGTCCATCTGATGTTTCCTTGGGACCAGTTTCAGGTTATGGTTTCTTGGCAGTAATACTACAGAAGTGATGCTGTGTTCTTCTCAATGCATGACTTAACAGATGCATACAATGTCTACTCTTCCCCCTACCAGTGAGGAACCTTGATCACCAGGCAAATTAATGCCTACCAGATTTCTCCATTATAAAGTCATCATTTTTTCCCTTAGTATTGATAAGTATTTTGAGGGGAAATATTCCAAGATTATGTTAATATACTTTTCTGTGGCAATGCTCCATCCACCAGCCTTAGCATCCACAGAGGAATCCCTTCTGAATAAACCACCACATGACTGTTGCCAAATCTATATTAGTTAGCATTCTATGGTAAGGAAAATTTTACTCTTGTTTTACTCCGGGTTCTCCAGAGAAACAGAACCAATAGAATCTATCTGGATTTAGATCTATATAGATAGATACAGATAAAGATGTAGATATAGATATATGGAAAGAGATTTACTACAAGGAATTGGCTCCTGCAATTATGGGGGCTCAGAAGTCCCATGACATGCAACTGGCAAGCTAGAGGCCCAGGAGAGTGACAGTATAGTTCCAGTCTGAGCCTGAAGGCCTGAGACCAGGAGAACTGATGATATAAGCTCTAGTCTGAATCAAAGTCTGAAGACAGAAGATCAACATCCCAGCTCAAAGATAGTCAGGTAGACAGAGTGAATTCTCCTTTACTCTTTTTTATTCTATTTAGGCCTCCAACAAATTGGATGAGTCCCACTCACATTGGTGAATACAATCTACTTTACTCATTCTACTGATTCAAATATTAGTCTCATCTAGAAATACCCTCACAGGCACACCTAAAATAATGATTAAACAAATATCTACGCACCTCATGCTCCAATCAAGTTGACACATAAAATTAATCATCACAAGTGCACCACTTATTTACTTGGCATCTATGTACATCTTCATACTTTATCTCCAAATGGAGATAATAACATTGTCATAATTCCTCCTAACGTGATACAAAAATGGTCCTGGGTACAACCAAAAATGCACTGACACCTTCCCCAGAAAAAGGGGTAAAGTCCTTGAGTGATGTTTACTCTTCTTGACATCTCATAAATGAAATACTCTAATGTAGAATTAATGATAATTAAAAACTAGGATATAAAGTCAATACATCTTATGTTACATGATAAGGTAATAAGGGAGGGAAGAAAACAGATATTTGCATATACATATAATCATAATAAAATAAGGAGGAAATACTCATGACAATTACAGTCCTCATTTCTATAATTGGTCATGCAGTCCTAGATGGAATTTATAACTACATTCTCTCACTACTAATTCTGTATTGCCTTCAACAAGCATCTTAGCTGGTCATGGTTCTATACTTGGTGGAGTGACCCAAACCTTTATTCTTGAAGAATCTGGGCCATTAAAAATCCTACCTGGATTGGGTTGTTGTACTTTTCTATTGAACTTAATCACAGGGCATGGTAATAATACTAAGAGATGCCCTGAGGGATCTTCTGTATTCCAGAAATACTCTTCCTTGCCTCCCTCATGGAGTCATAGTCCAATTTCTCCTTGGTAGTCAGGGTCAATCACTCCAATCAGTAGAGTAACTCCCTTCTTTGTTAGTTGATTCAAAGGCATGAGGAGTCCAAAGTGGCCAGTGGCAGCCTTAAGTTAAATGGAAACATTGTAGTGTCCCCTGGTAGAAGCATTCCTCCCTTTGGAACTAAAAGTTCTAAACCAGCAGAAAATAAGGTCGGTCACAGGAACAGGAAGCAAAATGTTTCTATTGGTTTAAGGGGGCTAATAGTGAGTGGTGCCATTTCCATTTCCATCCCTTGGTTTCCGATCCATGAATCCTGGCTGAGGAGAAACAGCATCATATATTGGACACTGATATACACACTTCTAGAGAAATTTGCCCCAGCCCTGCAATGTATTGTCACCTAGTTGTTGCTGTAATTGATTCTTCAAAAGGTGATTCCACCATTCAATCAAACTAGCTGCTTCAGGATGATGGAAAACATGATAAGACCAGCGAATTCCATAATCATGAGCCCACTGCCCCACTGCTTTTGCTGTGAAGCAAGTTCCTTGATTAGCATCAATGTCATGTGGAATATACCATGATGGTGCAAAAGACACTCTGTAAGTCCACAGATGGTAGTTTTGGCATAAGTATTGCTTGAAGGTAAGGCAAACATCTGGAGTAAGTGTCTACTCCAATAAGCACAAAACACTGACTCTTCTATTATGAAAGCAGTCAAATGTAATCAACCTGTTACCAGGTAGCTGGCTGATTATCCCAGGGAACAGTGCCATATCAGGGACTCAAGGTCTTCCCATAGATCTCCATTCCAATTTGCAGGATCCCATTTCTTTCCATTCAATACCATGACTTTAACAGTCGACACTCTGCAAGGCTGGGAGTTCCACCCACATTGTAATTCAGCCAATTGTAGTATGATATTCTGCATTTGGTTTTCAGCAGTCTCAGAGTTGTGGCTACAGGAGATAAGAGTCTCCTTCAGAGAGACAGAGAAGTTTTCAGGTCATGTATGTAGCACTTGAGCTGGAAATCTGAATCCTTGGGCTCATCCTTTCTTTTACCACTTTGTTCAACAACATTAGGTGCAACCAGCTAAACTCGTTATATTTGTTAGGTTGACAAAAATGTTCAAAAGTTTCATATGCATAGTCACCTAGCTCCCTGCTTCTTAAATGAGTTATTGGAAGTATCAGAGAGGTACTTTTTATGTGTTTATTGCCAGATCATGCCATGGATTATCAGTGCTCACTTTACTACTGAAAATAGTCATTGGTGTCTTTAAATCTAATCAAATTAGAGAGACAATTCCAGGAACCCCAGGAACAATTTTAAAAACTCAGCAAGCTGGAGACCCAGGACAGCTGATGATACAAGTTTCAGTCTGAGTCCAAGTCTAAAGGCAAGAGAAGACCAACATTCCAGCTCAAAGACGGTCAGGTGGAGAAAGTGATTTCTCCCTTACTCTGCTTTTTAAATTCTTTTCAGGCCTCCAAGAAATTGGATAAGAAACAGCCACAATGGAGAGGACAATCTGCTTTACTCAGTCTATTGATTCAAGTGTTAGCCTCATCCATGAACACCCTCACAGACACACGCAGCATAATGTTTGAACAAATATCTGGATACCCCATGGTCTAGCCAAGTTGACACAAAAAAATGAACCGTTACACAACCCTTCTCTTTTATTCAGTCAATGATTTATTAATATATCACTATGGACACAAGGATGCTTGTTCAATGGGTTATATACATTGAATAATATATTGAATTTAATATTTTGATGCTCAAATTGTCCCAATTTTATTTGGTGACAGCCACTTCAAACTGGTTTCTGTGTCACTTTGATATGCCTGCATTTTTCTTTAAGGACTGTCTTACTTTCTGGCACAAAATATTCCTCATCAGTTTGTACTTTCCCTACACCAACCCTGGAATTCAGCTGTTTCTCTAAGAATTCCTGGTTTCTTTTAGTGAAGGATGATGTTTAGACATGAAGATTATATTTCTGTTTAATGTGCTCATTGCTACTGAAATGTTGTTTCTAGATCTTCAGACAGAGCTAGGGAAAGTAACTATATATATACATATATACACATATACATCTTTTTTTTTCAAACTATTCATTTAACAAGGATTAATATCCAGAATATACAAGGAATTCAAACCACTCAAAAACAATTTAAAAAACATTAAAAAGTGGGAAAAAAACATGAATACACATTTCTCAAAAAAGACATACAAGTGGCCAGCAGATATATGAAAAGAAATGCTCAACAGTACTAACTATCAGAAAAATGCAAATTATAACCACAATGAGAAATCATCTTACCTCAGGCAGAATAGCTATCACTAAAAATACAAAAAAAACAAAACAAAAGATGTTGGCAAGGATGCAGAGAAAAAGGAACACTTATACAGTGTTGGTGGGAATGTAAATTAATACAACCTCTATGGAAAACAATATGGAGATTTTTCAAAGAACTAAAAATAGAACTACCATTTGATCTGGCAGTCTCACTAATGGGTATCTATCTAAAGAAAAAGAAATCAATATATCAAAAAGTTACCTGCACTTGTATGTTTATCAGAGCACTATTCACAATAGCAAAGATATGGACTCAATCTAAGTGTCCTTCAATAGATGAATGGATAAAGAAAATGTGCTTTATATACACAATGGAATACTGCTCAGCCATAAAAAAGAATAAAATCATGTCTTTTGCAACCATATGTATGGAGCTGGAGGTCATTGTCTTAAGTGAAACAAGCCAGACCCCAAAAGACACATATCACATGCTCTCATTCATAAGTACATGCTAAAAAAATGTATACACACGGACATAGTGGAATGATAGAAAATGGAGACTCAGAAAGGTGAGGACCAGGAGGGGGTGAATGATGAGAAATTACTTAATGAGTACAATGTATTAATATATCATTCACATGATGAATACCCTACAGCTCTGACTTGACCATTACACAATGTATGCATGTCACAAAATTACACTTGTATCCCACAAATTTATATAAATAAAATTTTAAATGAGAAAAAAATGAATTTACCTCTGCATGTATATTTCTTTTTTTCTTTTCTTTTTTTTTTTTTTTGAGACAGAGTCTCACTCTTGTCACCCTGGATAGAGTGCAATGGCATCATCATAGCCCATTGCAGCCTCAAACTCCTGGGCTCAAGCAATCCTTGTGCCTCAGCCTCCCTGGGAAGCTGGGATTACAGGCCTGCGCCACCCAATCCTGCTAATTTTTCTATTTTTAGTAGAGACAGGGTCTCACTCTTGCTCAGACTAGTCTCAAACTCCTGAGCTCAATCAGTCCTCCAGCCTCAGCCTCCCAGAGGCTTAGGTTTACAGGCATGAGCCACCATGCCTGGCCATCTATGTGTGCATTTTTTGAAAGAACCATGAGTTTCCACTAATACACCAATACTCTCAATTATAATCCAGCACCTGACACCAACATTCATCTAAGAAACATTACAATATTACCCTTTCCATATTTGTAAATCTCTTCTCTAATAGTAAAAAAATCTGGCTTGTGTTAGCCTCAAAATATTTGCTAATATGCTTAATTCTCACTATATTTAACTAATCTTCTAACTATACTAGCCACCTTCTCAGATCCCACCCCACTGAAGCTTTTTCAGCCTCACTGCCACCTCCTTGGCCCTTGGGCACACTTCCACCTCCATATTTCACAGTGTCGCTTCCACCTCCAAAGAGAGAAATACAAATGAAGAGGAAGGGAGTTTGAATGACTTCTTGGTATTACATTTTAAAAATATAGTAAACACATGGAATATACAGATTTAATGCTCACAGATTCATACATTCACAAGAATTCCCCAAGGCCTTGTCGATTGTGCTGAGGCACAATTTCACATTAAACATTCAGGGATGTGTTTAAGAAAAATTCACTTACTGTGGTGGTTTTAAACATGTTCACAAATTCTTTGTCACTCAAGAGAATGGGAGTCCAATTCCTCTCCTTTTGAATAAGGGATAGCCTTAATGACTTGCTTATAACAAATAGAATATAGCAGAAATGACACTAGGTGATATCTTAGGACAGGTGATATAAGATGATATGGCTTCTGCCTGATTTTCTCTTGGGATGCTTTCTCTTGTAATACAGACTCCATGCTTGGAGGAATCCCAGGTCACATGGAGAGAACATGTGTAGGTGTTCTGGCTAACATCCCAGCTGAGCTCTTATCCAAAAGCCAGCATTAACTGCCAGACATGTGAGATGACTCCTGCCCCTGCCACTGTCTGACTGAAATGACATAAAAGACCCTGAGCAAAAGTGCTTAGCTCAGCCCAATCTGTCCTTAGACCTATGAGAGATAATAATAAACAACTGTGGTTGTTTAGGTCACTGAGTTCTGATTGTTTATATACCAACTGATAGCAAGAACAATTATTTAGTAAATGTGTCTAACCGCTTGTCCAGAATCTGACAAGTCAGATCTAATGTGGTACTAAATTAAATTGCAAATCTCAATGCAGAAGTTTCATTTAGTATAGTGAATTATTTAATTTGTGTGGCAACCCTCTCAGGTAGATATTAAAATCACAAATTTTTGGAGTTGAAGAATATATTGTAGAAACTTCAGAAATTTAGAAAGTATTATATTAAGAGCCTGCTACAATTCAGTCCATTTGTTTAATTAATTTATTGATTTCAAAATATCACAGGAATACAAATGTTTTTGGTTACATGGATCACTTTTGTTATGCTTGAGTCAGGATTATAAGTGTGCCCATGACCCAGATAATGTTCATTGTACCCATTAGGTAGGTTTTCACTCATCCCTTCCTCTCCTCTCCCCTCCCTTGCTTGATTTCTGCTGAGTTTTACTTCCCTCTGTGGATATGTGTGCTCATCAGTTAGTTCCAATTTAATAGCAAGTACATGTGGTGTTAGTTTTTCCATTCTTGAGATACTTCACTTAGGATAATAGTGTCCAGTTCCATCCAAATTTTTGCAAAAGACCTTAATTCTTCTTTCTTCATGGCCCAGTAGTATTCCAAAGTACACATATATCCATTTTGTTAATCTTCTCATGGATTGATGGGCACATGGGTTGATTCCACATCTTTGCAATTGTGCTGTAATAAACATTCGCGTGCAGATGTCTTTTGATAAAATGACTGCTTTCACTTTAAGCAAAGACCCAGTAGTGGGATTACTGGATCAAATGGTAGGTCTAATTTTAGTTCTTTGAGAAATCTCCATACTGTTTCCATAGAGGTTGTACTAATTGGCAGTCCCACCAACGGTGTATGAGCCTTCCTTTCTGTCTGCATCCATGCCAGCATCTATTGTTTTTGGACTTATTAATAAAAACAATTCTAAATGGGGTAAGGTGATATCTCATTGTGGTATTAATGTGCATTTCTCTGATGATTAGTGATGTTGAGCACTTTATCATATGTTTATTGGCCACTTATCTATCTTCTTTTGAAAATCTTCCATTCTTGTCTTTCACCTACTTTTTATTGGATTTTTTTTTTTTTTGTCTTATTTACTTGAGTTCTTTGTAGATTCTGGTTATTGGCCCTCTATCAGATGTGTAGCTTGTGAATATTTTCTCCCATTTTGTAGGTTGTCTATTTAATCTGTTGATCATTTCTTTAGCTGTGTGGTAACTTTTTAATTGAATCAAGTCCCACTTATTTATTTATTTTCATTGCTGTTATTGCCATCGGAGTCTTCATAAAGTCTTTTTTTTCTAATTTATTTTCTTTTTTTAAATTTCATAATATTATGGAGGTACAAACATTTAGGTTACATATAATGCCTCTGCCTCATCTAGGCTGATATCTAGAAGAGTTTTTCCAACATTTTCTTCTAGCATTCTTATGGTTTCAACATAGAACCCCTGAACAGACCAATAATGAGCAAAAAGATTGAAGCAGTAATAAAATGCTTCCAAAAAAAAAAAGCCCTAGACTAGAGATGGATTCACAGCCAAATTTGAGCATATCTACAAAGAAGAGCTGGTACCTATACTGCAGAAATTATTCTATAACATCAAGAAGGAGGGAGTTCTCCCCAACTCATTCTATGAAGCCAGTATCATGTTGATACCAAAGCCAGGAAAGGACACAAGAAAAGAGAACTGCCAACCAATATCCTTTATGAATACAGATGCAAAAATCCTCAATAAAATACTAGCAAATCAAATTTAAAAGCACATCAAAAAAATAATCCACCATGACCAAGTGAGCTTCATCCTAGGGATACAAGAATGGTTCAACACACAGAAATTAATAAATGTGGCTCACCACATAAAGAGAAGCAAAACCAAAAATGATACAATCATCTCAATAGTTGCAGAAAAAGCATTTGACAAAATTCAGCACCCTTTCATGATTTCAGTGTATTTTCTTTGAAGATCTAAAACTTCAATTCCCTAAAGACTTTGCTAGTCATTCGTTTTGATTTAAATGCAGCATTTGAAACTGCATATCATCACTTTCTTTAAGAAATGTTGCTTTTTTCTGCTTCCATAACATGGCTTATTTTTCCATTCACTTCCAACAGCTTCTTCTCTGCCTTCTTGACTTCTTCCTCCTCCCAACTTCTAAATGTAAACATTTCTCAAGATGCAATCTGAAGTATTTTACTCTCTTTACAGTCTTTCTTAGAAGTCTTCTTTTCTCATTATAAGTGTGATCTCTAAATAGATGAATTCCTCATGTCTGTATTTGTAGTCCTGATTTTCTTCTGCATTCGTATTTGCCAGCTAATCACTTACTCTTAAAAGCCTTGATTTCATCGCAAAATATAGTTAGCACCAGAACCACATGTTCAACGTCTTCATCAAAAAAAGACTCTGCCAAGTTTCCAGTTTCTTATGTCATGAACTTGGAAATTACCACACCATTCTAACAATAAGTAAAAAACTGAAAAATCAACACTCTTTTTAAGTCTTTAAGAGAAGTGAGGTCACAGGGCAAACTGCTGTCTCCAAACTGGAGAAATAGACAGGGGGATACAGAGAATCACAACATACCAGAGCAGAAACCTCCTCAGGAACCAGTACCAGGGTGAGAAAACCTGAACTGTGATGAATTGCTGGAGGCTGGTGGTGGGCAAATGTGAGAGTTAAGAACTCCAGGTGGGCCCAATCATAGGAGGTCCGCCCCCAACCCCATACTTTGATGTTTATTTCAAGGAGCTTAACTAAGTTCTCACAGTAAATATTGGAGAAAAATCCTCTCATGGTTTCAGCACCAAGAGGGGAAAAGGAATAATTTTGAAATATGAAAGAGCAATCTGTTCTTAATAAGGTCTGCCCTCAGGGGAAACTATTTAACCAGAGCCTAACATGTATGGGTTTTATTACAGCCTAACTGGTCTGGGGAAAGAGAAATACTCATCTCCAGCAAGCTCTATCCTTCCATGTAGGAGAAAGAAAATACCGAACTCTAGTCTATTTTGGCCATCCTGTTTCATGTACAAGAAAGAAAAAAACTGTGAAAAATTTTTGAATTTCACAGCACAGAGTATAGGCTCACTAAAATATTGAGTCTTAATCATAGGACTAAAGAATACATCCCCTCTCCTTCCACAGCTTAGAACCACCTGACCAAAGGGCAATTTACAGCATATCCTTTAACCCAGTACATCATGTCTGCTATCAAGAAAAAATTACAAAGAATACTAAAGGGCAAAAACAAGCAAACAAACAAAACCCACACAGTTTGAAGAGACGGAGCGAGCATCGGAGCGAGCATCAGAACCAGACATGACAGGGATGTTGGAATTATCAGACAAGGAATTTAAAACAACTAAGATTAATATGCTAAGCGTTCTCATGGATAAAGTAGACTTCATGCAAGAACAGATGGGCAATGTAAATAGAGAGATGAAAGTCCTAAAAAAAGTAAAAGAACCAAAAAAGAAATGCTAGAAATCAGAAACACTGCAGCAGAAATAATGTTTTTCTTGGGTGTAATAGTAGGCTGGACATGGCTTGAGGATATATCATTAGAAACCTCCAAAACTAAAAGACAAAAGACTGATAAAACAGAACAATATATCCTAGAAATGTGGAACAAAGATAAGAATTTCATTTGACTTCTCCTCAGAAATCATGCAAACAAGAAGAATATGGAGTAAAATAAAGTGGTAGGAGAAAAAACTCACCAACCTAGAATTCTCTGTGAAATTATTCTTGAAAAATAAATGAGGCATAAAGATTTTTTCAAACAAATAAAAATTGAAAGAATTTATTGACAGTAGACCTGACTTTCAAGAAATGTTGAAAAGAAGTTCTTTAAAGAGAAGAAAAATAATGTAGGTCAAAAACTCAAATCTACATAAAGAAAAGCATTGAATAAAAGAGTAAGTAAAGGTAAAATACAATATGCTCAATTAAGGCACAAAAGAGTGTAAGATAAAAATAGGAACTAAAGAACAAGGGCAGCAAATAAAAAACCATAACAAATACAGTAGATATTAATTCAACTATGTCAATAATCACTTTAAATATCAATGGTCTAAATGAACAAATTGAAAGACAGAGAGTGGATTTAAAAATGAGATCCAACTATTTGTTCTCTGTAAGAAACCCACTTGAAATATAAAGACACACAATAGATTAAAAGTAAATCTATGGAGAAAAATATACCTTCCTAATACCAACCAAAAGAAAGCAGGAATAACTATGTTAATTTCAGAAAGAGAAGACTTCAAAGCAAGGAAAGTTATCAGGGAAAAGAGGGGCATTACATAATAATAAAGGGGGAAATTCTCCAAGAACACATAATCCTTAATGTATACGTGCCTAACAATAGAGCATCAAAACATGCAAAGAAAAACTGATACAACTGCAAGAAGAAATAGATGGATTCATTATTATCGTAGTGGGAGAGTTCAATATTCCTCTATCAGAAATGGACATTTCCAACAAGCAGAAAATCAGTAATGGCTTAATTAAACTCAACAACACTATCAATCAGCTGGATATAATTTACATGTATAGATTACTTCATCCAGCAACAGCAGAACACACATTCTTCTCAAGCTCATGTGGAACATTCACCAACATAGATCACATTCTTGGCCATAAAACACACTTTTACAAAGTTAAAAGAATAGAAATCATACAATATCTGCTCTCAGAGCACAACAGAATTAAACCAGAAATTGATAACAGAAATGAGTAGAAAATCCCAAAATATGTGGAGATTAAACAACACACTTCTAAATAACACATGGGTCAAAGAAGAAATCTCAAGTAAAATTTTAAGGTATTTTAAACCAAATGAAAATGAAAACAAAACTAAAAATTTCTGGGAAACAGCAAAAATAGTGTTTAGAGAAAAATTTATAGCACCAAATGCATATATTAGAAAAAATAACTACTTAAAATCAATCATTAAATTTTCACTTTAAGAAACTAGAAAAAGAAGAGCAAATTAAATCCAAAGTAATTCTCCCTGTAGAGGTCTTTCACCTCCTTAGTTAAATATATTCCTAGGTATTTTATTTCCTTTGTTGCTATTGTAAAATGTATTGAGTGTTGATTTGGTTCTCAATTTGACTATTGTTGGCATATATGAAAGCTACTGATTCGTATGCACTGATTTTGCAGCCTGAGACTTGGCTTAATTTATTTATCAATTCCAGTAGTCTCTTGCAGAATCTTTGGGGTTTTCTTGATATAAGATCATATCGTCAGCAAAGAGTGATAGCTTGACCTCTTCTGCCCTGTTTGGATGCCCTTCATTTCCTTATGTTGTCTGATTGCTCTGGCTAGGACTTCCAGCACTATGTTGAATAGAACTGGTGATGGGGGTAACCTTGTCCAGTTCCAGTTCTAAGCAAGAATGCTTCCAAGTTTTCCCCATTCAGCATGATGTTGGTTGTGGACTTGTCATTGATGGCTTTTTCTATTTTGAGGTAAGTCCCATCTATGTCTATTTTGTTAAGCATTCTTATCATATAAAGGTGCTGAATTTTGTTGAATGTTTTTTCTACATCCATTGAGAGGATTATATGGTTTTTGTTTTTACTTCTATTTATGTGGTGAATTACATTTGTAGATTTGCATACATCAAACCATCCCTATATCTCTGGGATGAAGCCCATTTGGTCATGATGGATTATTTTTTGATGTGCAGCTGAATTCAATACACTGAAGAAGGAAATAGCAGAGGACATAAACAGATGGAAAACCATACCATGCTCATGGATTGGCAAAATCAACATTGTTAAAATGTCTATACTACCCAAAGTGATGTACAGATTGATTCAATGCAATCCCTATTAAAATACCAACATCATTTTTCACAGATCTATAAAAAATAATTCTATGCTTCATGTGGAAACAGAGAAGACCCCATATAGCCAAAGCAACCTTAAGTAAAAAGAACAAATTGGGAGTCATCAATTTATCAGACTTCAAGCTATACTTCAAGTCTGTAGTAACCAAAATAGTATGGTATTGGCACAAGAACAAAGACATAGACCAATGGAACAGAACTGAGAACCCAGATATAAAACTATTCTCGTATAGCCATCTAATCTTTGACAAAGCAGGCAAAAACGTACACTGGGGAAAAGAATCCCTATTCAGTAAATGGTGCTGGAAAAATTGGATAGCCACATGTAGAAGACTGAAACAAGATCCACACCTCTCACCTCTTACAAAAATGAATTCATGATGGATAACAGACTTAAACTAAGGCATGAAACCATAAGAATCCTACAGTAAATGTTGGAAAAACTCTTATAGACATTGGCCTAGGCAAAAAATTTATGAAGACCCCCAAAGTCATCATAGCAACAACAAAGATTAAAAAATGGGACCTGATCAAATTAAAAAGCTTCTGCACAGCCAAGGAAACTATCATGAGAGTAAACGGACAACCTATCAAAAGGGAGAAAATATTTGTATGTTACACATCTGATAAAAGAGTGATAACTAGAATCAGAACTCAGGAAAATCACTAAGAAAAAATCAAACAAACCCATTAAAAAGTGGGCAAAGCACATGAACAGAAACTTTTCAAAAGAAGATAGACTTATGGCCAAAAAACATGAAAAAATGCTCAACATCTCTAATCATTGGGGAAATGCAAGTCAAAACCACAATGAGATATCACTTAACTCCAGTGAGAACAGCTTTTATCAAAAAGTCCCGAAACAACAAATGCTGGCATGGATGGAGCAAGACAGGAACACTCATACTTGGCTGGTGGGACTGCAAACTAGTACAACCTCTATGGAAAGTAGTATAGAGATACCTGAAAGAACTAAAAGTAGAACTACCATTTGATCCAGCAATCCCACTACTGGGTGTCTACTCAAAGGGGGAAAAAAAGACATTCTATAAAAAAGACATCTGCACTGGAATGTTTATAGCAGCACAATTCACAATTGCAAACGTGGAAACAAATCAAGTGCCCACAAATACATGAGTGGATTAATAAAATGTAGTATATGTATACTATGGAGTTCTACTCAGCCTTAAAAAAATGGCAAACTACCTATTGTATTATCCTGGATGGAGCCGGAGCCCATTCTTCTAAGTGAAGTATCACAAGAATGGAAAAACAAACACCACATGTACTCACCATTAAATTGATATTAATCAATCAACACTAATATGCACATATGGGAAGTAACATTTATAGGGTGCTAGGTAGGTGGAAAGGGAAGGAGGGTATTTCATAGCTATCTGGTGCCTGTAATTTCTGACCATTTCTGGGTTTTGCAATGCAAATTGTCCTACTCCTAGTTGACATTATTTTCTGTTGGCACTTGAGTTTTAATTTTATCTGCTCTGTTAAGTTAGGTATCACTCAATCATTCATTTTCCATCTTCCAAAATTGTGTTTAAATCTCAGTTTTTTGTGTTTCTTCCACTCTTTTCTTGAGTAATTTATACTTTTAGAAATTTCTTTGGATCAATGTCTGGACATTACAGGGATAACTATGTGTTCAATATGTTGTGTTTAAAAGGAAGGTAAAGATTTCAGAATTTCAACATATAAACCTATCTTTCAACATTGATATATTGTTTTATTTTAAAGAACCCCAATTCCTATATACAATCTACTATAAAGTAAATTCCATAATATTGCTATAAAAATGCTAGATTTGAACTGAATTAATGAAAATCAAATCAACACACATTAAGTGAGGGTCTACCATGATAGTACGTGGCATCAAGAGGATATAAAAGAAGTATATGACATGGGCTCTCCCTTCCGGGGAGCCTACCATCTTCTTGGGATGATAAAATGGATGCATTATTCACGTGAGAGAGTTAAAGACTTCAGAAGCATAAAATACATTAGAAGTAGATTTAAACAGAAAATCAAATGGTTTAATTAGGTGAAATTGATGAGGTAGGTGCTTCTGAGAAGAATGGAATGTATGAGTAAAAACATGAATACAAGTTTAAACACAAAATGATTGTAAATAAAGTACATTTGCAACACTAAAAATTTTGTATTTTGTTGATTTCATGTAATCTTTTTGTCGTAGGGAAAGGATTGAAAGTATAGCAATAATCATTTTCAAAAAAAATGTAACTTTAAGTATTTACAATCATTTTAGAAATAGGTATTGTGGGCTTAGAATGAGTTTTTCTTCACAAAAATTCTTTGAGTATTTCTATTTCAAATACATGATTTGAAGTGGAGTTCAGCCCACTGTTCTGCCTGTGTCTGGCAAAGCTACACTTAATTGGATTAGCAAATGCAAGTCTAGAATTTTAAATACCAAATTTGTGCACATTCTTGGCATTCTAAATTCATTGGAGGCACTTTGGAATGCTTAAAAGTCTCCAAAGGGTCCAGACTAACCAATCTACCCACTCGGGCAAAAATTTCAACCTAGGAGGAGCTGCATTTTAATTTTAAAATGTTTTCCAAATTCTCAGTTTACCACTATAGTTTAACCTTTGCTTACAAGCCTAAGGACATCAGAGACTATCCTTCTTATTATTAGCTTTCTGTCTGCTCTTTTAGTCCGTGGTCCCATTTACCATATCCCCCATTTGATAAGTACATGCTGAATATAATTTCCATATTCAGACACTTCAGTTCTCATTCAGATTTGCTCCTCAGTGAGGTGAGAGAGTGGTAATATCCCTTTTTCCTTCCTACCCTCATCCCTAGAATCCTGAGAGTTTAGCTGGCTTGCCTTTATGAAGTTTACCTCTGCTGGTCACCTTCTGATTCTCCCTCAATGTTTCCTCCAAATCCACTGTTCTGCCATAAAGCTTTTCCCAATTATTTTAGTCTGTATTTGACTCTAAATCACCTGAATTTGTATTTTATTTACAACAGGTTGACACTTCAGCATGTAATCTTTCTCTAATTATGTGATGTGTATTTGATGTGATCAATCCCCCTTGATTAATCAAAAAAAATTTTAAAGATGGCGTATTACATATAGTTTGTAACTTTGCTGGTAATTCGATCCTTTATTAGACATATATAAAGTCAATCAATTAGTTTTATTGCAAATGATTATAACCAGTTGTAACTGCATTTGAATTGGAGTAATCTTAGTGAAAATAACCACCTTCAAATCATATATGTTGCCCTGAAAAATATATGCCATGACCAGATTTTTGAATGGGAAACATATTTCCATCTTAGAAGTTAATTTTCCATCCCAGAAAAATATTTCCATTCCAGAATTCTTGAAAGTCATGGGTAAAATGTTTTTAGTTGCTGAACTGTGTGTTTGGTGAGTGAAGTTTTACTAAGGGAGAAGGAGCATCAAGACTTCAGCCTAATCTTTGATAATTCTTTGCACTCATAGGCCCCTTGGCCCCAAACTTGACTTTGATGTGATGCTTGGATCTAGGCAAAGACTAAATAACACCTATATTATTTTTCCTTTCCATTCTAACAGTCACACACTGTCTCAGTTTTCTACGTTATTTTGGATTTGAAGCCCAGTTTCAAAGGGAAGGAAGGGAGGGACGGAGGGAGGGAATCACTTATCTTAAGTTATATTTTGTGACTCTGAAATGAGCTTTTAAAATGTTACCTTCAATAAAGGTAGCTCTCTTACAAGTGAACTTCCTATCAGCATCCAAGAAAGTTGAAGTTTCTCAATCTCCTTAGACTTTAAGATTTCTTAGCTTCTTTTGAACATCCTTAGAGGTAACTGGAATGGAATTTATATTGGAGTGGAAGACATTTGGTCCTCAATTTCATGAGGTTTCTTGTGGCCATGTGTTGAAGCGTCATGTACTATTATCATAGTAACTAACATCAAATAATTGTTTACTTGGGCTGTCCGCTGGTCTATCTATATTCCCTACAAAGACCTTATAAGGCCATTGTATTCATTCGCTAATTCATTTCAAATTACCACAAACTGAGTGGCTTAAAACAACAGAAATCTATTTTCTCAAGGTTTTGGGGGCCAGAGTCTGACATCAAGATTTGTTCAGGGCTGTGTTCTCTCTAAAGTCTCCACAGGGGGATCTTTCTTTGCCTCTTCAATCTTCTGGTAGCTCCAAGTATTCTCTGGCTTATAGCTGAATAATTCCTATCTCTACCTTCATCTTCACATGGTCGTTTTCTCTTCTGTCCCTGTGTCTGTCCTCTTTGTGTCTTTTATGACATTTGTCATTGGATTTGGGAACCACCCGGAAAATCCAAAATGTACACTTCTCACAATTACACCTGCAAAGATATTTTTTCCAAATAAGGTCACGTTTGCTGGTTCTTGGAGTTAAAACATGGACATATGGGGGCTACCACTGAACCTACTACAGTCATTTAAGCTCATTTTATGGATGAAGAAACCAAGATTCAGAGAATTCACATAACTTGGCCAAGATTAGACAGGCAGAATTTGAGTCTGGATTAATCTCCCATCAAAATCTGTGCTATTTCCATCACACTGTCTCTTATATGAAACTCTCTGGATTACACGTATATCTTGAGTAGAGTTGGAAATTTGTAGACATAGGTAATCTTGTTCTTTTTTCATACTAACCTATGCTACTATCATCATAGTGCCGTTCCAGGTAAACTCACCTCCACCAGAATAAATGTCTATGAACTCTTTTAATATGCCTGAAGCATAGTTATCTCAGTTATCCCATGTTAAATGCTAGCTTGAGCCTATCCTCTGAAGTGAGGTATCACAAGAATGGAAGAATAAGCACCACATGTACTCGCCATCACATTAGCACTGACTGATCGACACTAAGGTGCTAACACAGTGGTAATATTCCTTGGGGGTAGAGGGGTTGGGGGTTCATACCCCCATAATTTCCTGAAATAAAAAAAAAAAAGAACAGCAGCCTCCCAGCAAACCAGCTCACTGCTGTAAACAGCATTTACGTCATTCCCTTTCACATCAGTGGAAGAGGCAGATGGTTTAAGTCATGCATTTGGGTTATCAGCAGGACAGAAGTTTCCACAGATGAATGTAAACAGTACTTTTTTTAAAACATGACTTTTATGGCATGTTTTAATCTGACTGGTTGTTTATCACCAAAATTTAGAATACACCCTTGACTTGGTACACATGACATGTTGACCTAGACCCAGAGGTACTGGGCTCACAATCTGAGTATTTTGACTTCAGCCTTAGAGGCCACTTTTTTCTGACCTCTCTAAGGGGGTAATTTCATAATAACAGATATTTTGTTTCATTCATTGTTCCAAGAATGGCAAATTTTCATTATGTTTTTATATTCTAGGTTTATTATTCCCTCTATAGTTCATTTCATTGCCTCAGCAATTGCACCAAATTTCATTTTAAGAGAATTTCTTGGACTTCTTAAAAAAAAACATTAAAATGAATTCAGTGATGTATGCTTTTGACTATCACAACTTTAGTCCCCTTTTATAGCCAGAGAAGTAGACTCAAAGGCAAATGACTTTTCATAAGTTATTAATATAAGGCAAATTCTCAGAGACTTCCTGGCCTTTGCTCTCAGGGCCATGGCTGACTTTCTCTTGTTAAATATAACTCATATAAAAATAGACTTTAATCTTATAACATAGAGATAGTCTTTCCTGTTCTTGCAATTGTCCCTTCCCCTAGCATCTGCTTAGCACTTCAGGAGCTACTCTGCAGCATATTAATTTGCTTAACTGTTACTTTTTTCATGATTTTATGTCTTTTTTAGACTCCTTCTCTAGATTGTAGTCTGAGAATTTTTTCTGCTTTGAATCCCTTTTCCTGTCTCCCAAGAGGCCTGGATTGTCATTCTATTCATGCTAGCACACGGTATATATGCCGATATTCGTGTCCAGAAAGGGAAGTGCATCCCCTTCAGACACATGAAGCAAAGCTTGCTCATTTCCACCATTTTAGGCTACTGTCGTCATAGAATTACATGGTTTTAAAGATCACGGACTCTAGAGTCAGGCTACCTAGATTCAATTACAGCTCTATTTCTTGGCAAATTACTTAGCCTCTCTGTCCCTCAGTTTTCCAACCTAAAAAATGGAGATGATAATAATAGTATGATATCATGGGATTGGTGACAATTAAGTGAGTCAATATTAGAATGAGAATGGGCCGGGCGCGGTGGCTCACGCCTGTAATCCTAGCACTCTGGGAGGCCGAGGTGGGTGGATCGTTCTGAGCTCAGGAGTTCGAGACCAGCCTGAGCAAGAGCGAGACCCCATCTCTACCAAAAAATAGAAAGAAAATTAATTGGACAGCTAAAAATATATACAGAAAAAATTAGCCGGGCATGGTGGCACATGCCTGTAGTCCCAGCCAGTCGGGAGGCTGAGACAGTAGGATTGCTCGAGCCCAGGAGTTCGAGGTTGCTGTGAGCTAGGCTGACGCCATGGCACTCGCCCCAGGCAAGAGAGTGAGACTCTGTCTCA
>RJWJ010025087.1:0-24242 GCA_004363605.1 Indri indri
ACACTTTTACCATTTTTAATGGGTTTGCCAAAGGGGACAAACAAAACAAAGGGGCACCACTTCCCCACAGTCATCTGGTTTGCTCGTTAACTCTGACTAATTCTTCCTTTGTTTAATTGCACATTGTGCTAAACCACTTCACAAGGATGAGGGTTCTGCTGGTATCATTTCTGAGAGGCAGTGCTCCACACCCTCACTCCATAATTACCCAGCGCCATTACGTGCTGTCTAGAAGCGTATCTGAATGTTCGTAATATTCTACCAGCAAACGGGAGGAAAATCTATTGCACGCTTTTCATTTGTCAGGGTTTGTTTTATGTTAAGTCTTTGATCTTGAATGAATTAAAACATTTACTCTCATTTTGCTCCTTCAAAAAGGAAGCTGTTTTCCTGCCAGCCAATGTTTATCAGGATATTTATTATAATACAAAAAATAATCTTTCCCATAAATAGTAAGGACAAAGATTGCCAGTGCTTAGCCACGCCAGTGACAGCATGTACTCACATAAAGTACTCTGGGCCTTCAAAGTCACAGGAAATGATACTCTGTTCAAGATGCTTCATTTTCTACTACTCCTCCTGAGCATGGAAACAAACTCCACTCACTATTTTTGCAGCTGTACTGGATGAGGTAAGTTCCACATTCAGCGGCACATCAGAATCAGCAGATTTCGTGATGATCACCTATCGCAGCTTTAGCAGGTCGCAGAAGCACATGACAAAGGGGCAGCTTTTGTTAATGGAAAGAACCAGGAAGCTGAGCTGGAAGCTGAAGAGCTGTAGCTCCCCATCCCTTGCAGGGCAGGGGACACTGTGTAGTTCAGCAGCATCCCAAGCCTAGGAGACATGGACGGGTGGGCCTTGTGTGCAGAGTAAGACAAACCCATTTGGCGTGGATTCATTTTTAGTAGCTTCCCTATGGTATATTCTTGATATTTTATTCTTGGTTTCAGGCATATTTTTTAAAAATCTATTGTTTCCAAAGAACTAGTCCAAGGGACAAAAGTAGGTGACTGTGGGAAGCCACACTGACTCTCACGATTGCTCTGCCAGATGGTGATTCATGTGCAATATGTGGAAATAGGAAATAGGGAACATCTGGAAAAAATCTTGGCATCACAAGACAGCAGACAAAAGGAGGAAAAGGAAGGAGTATGTACTAACCCGACAACCACTTAACAGAGGAGAGGGAAGACCCCTTTGGACCCTGCAGATGAACCTGAGTGGCCCCACAGTGTTCAAGCCGGATGCTCCGGTGGGAGGGAGGTGGAATCCGTTATACAGCAAAAATAAGGTGACATTTCACTCAGGTTCCCATTTCAATAATGTGTAGACCAAGGAAAGCTGGCTGGGGGAGGGGAGGGGTTTGGACTGCACTTGTAGGTACGTCAGGAAAAGCAGCAGAGGCATGAGGAAAAGTCGGGCGCCGAAGACGGGAGGGTTGGTTTCCCTTGTATCTTAAGGGATGATGACTCCAGAAATGGCTGACGAAATCACGACATCGACTAGAAATTGGATGATAATTCCCAAGTGAGTCTATCTCACTCTTCCTCCACCAAAAGCATCCAAGAACTACAAACACTCTACCTAATGATCCCGCCCTGAGTCTCAAAACATCCTAACATCTCTTTAACTGAGGTCCTGGGAGCACTTCCCTCACGGTGGGACAAGTCCATTTCTTTGGTCTTCCAGGCTTCATCTGTGAATCGAGAATTCTCGGCTAGATGGTCCGCGTCTATGTCTTTATGCCCACAAGTCTGTTTAGAACTGAGCCATGTTTATCACGACTTCAAAATTCAGCTACTACTCACACGTACATGTACATGTTTGACATTTCAGCTGTCTTAAGTATGTTTATGTGCATCAGCTTTCATTCGCTCCTTTTAGCCACACTGGGAAGTTTGCAGGTCAGAGGAAAACTTGGTCAAAATGACTTGAAACACCCTCAGATGTAGATGGTGGTGCTCACACTGGAATCAAGGCTTTTATTCAACAAACCATTCTTCCCCTAAGCCTCTTCCTGGCTTGAGAAACGAAAAGGGCCTGTGGTCAGGTAACTGTGGGGAACCATGACATACCACCCCTGGAGGGCTCAGATGGCACGCTAGCTCATTAAAGGTTCTGAGATGCCCTTGCAAAAAAACCCGCAAATATCCATTTCACCTTAAGTCCACGTTCCCTAAACTCCTTTGTCCTAGGAACCCTCTTCCCACTGCATCCCAAAGGAAACATCTATTGACATCCTAAAGATGGTCTGAGGATCATATTTTGGGAAAATCTGAACTAGACACTATTGTCTCTCAGGAATGTTCAAAGCACTCATGAACACAGAGATATTCTGTCAGTCTCAACAATATTAGAAGTAATTTCAAGTATGCTTGATGCACTAACTTAACCCTTATGTTTATGAAAAAGTCTTTTAATATTTTATATGAAGCAGCACTTTTTAGTGCATTTTGATTTTATGCATTTCACATCTTTAAAATATGAAAATGGAATATCTTTGAAATATACTAGATTTAAAAATTCTCACCACTTCAAATCTGGCAAAGTGCTTCTCACATAATAGGTGCCTAATATGTAAATTATTGTTATTATTAATGATTCATTGTTATTAGTCTAATTCAGTTAACTCATCCAAAGTTTCAAGGATTCTACACAAAAATATTTATGATTACTTGTTTGAAAAAAGAATTTAATACCTAGGAAGAAGTGTGATACTCTTAACATTTAAAATAATGATTAATATCATTTAATTAATGGGAAAGAAAATTTCAGTATTCTATTAAATAATAGAAAGATGATCTTATTCTTTAATAATTCTTGAGGATCTTATTCTACATAGATACTAAGAATAATATGGAAAAGAAAATAGTCCATATATAAAGTATAATATATGAAGCACTGTATTCTTGTGTGTTTTCATTTCATAATGAAATCATGGCAAAAATTCTTTCTATGATTAACCATATGTAAATTAAAAGAAAGACCAATGAGATAAATACATTTATAAACTAAAGATTATTGAATTCTCCAAAAATACCGATACAGTTCCTGTCTCAAAAACAAATTTCACCTAAGATTTAATTTCCATATATTTATGATCTTAGGAGAAAGTGAGATCCTTTACCTTAAAAGGTTTGATTCCAATGTATTTTGATGATTATTGCAATATAGCACCAAAATGACTACAATGTTATATTTGATATGCTGAAAATAACAGATTTTTATGTGTTAAGACATGCAAGCTAATGCCTAAACTCCGAATCAAGTAGACATTGCAATGTCTCTGGCAATAACAGCTAATAGACAATAATCCATGCAAAATTGCATATATAATTCAAAAGATTGGAAAATTTAGCCTCTCTTCATGTATTTAGATATGATTAGACTTACAGCATTCCTTGCAGATAATATTTTTTCTTATTTTGCATGTCCTTGAGAGAAAGACACTAAAAATGCTTGGTTTGTATCTCTAAAAGAGCCTAGCAAAGTAACAACTGAAAAATATGTGTTGATTAATTAATCACATTTCTAAAGATGGACAGAGGCAACCCCACTACAATCTAAGTAGCCTGTGGAAGGTCTTCCCAGATGTGGGAGAGGCTGAGGTGCAAGTCGATAACCACGGTCTTGGACTTGGGTCCCGCATGCATGAGCATCACGGCTGTATTCACCTCCTGGGGGGATCAGGGAGCCGTGCTCAGCAGTAACGAAGATCACCAAGGTTTAACAAGAGTGATGCACGTCCTGTAGGATGGAGCACATGCCAAGATTTCCCAAAGGAAGGAGCAGAGGGGAGACCCAACCCTCACTCTGCGCGGGACTCTGCGTCCCTCCACACTGGTCTAAAACACCCTTGCTTCAAAATGCCTCCCCCTTAGAGGTCTACATTCTCAACGATGCATGGAATAAGGACTCCCCGAGGGTGACAGTGTACTTGTCACGCTTGTCATGCTGGCTGGGCTCCCCCACCTGTCTCAGATTGGGAGACATGCTCAGACATGGGCAGACAACTGTCTGACCTGCTCCATGTCACAGACAAGGGGGCTTCCTGTGGGTTATTTGTTTAACCAGACGGGAGGGCCAAATTGACTGCTTTAGAACAGGAACTGGGAGGTCTGCCCATGGCCCCAGAGGAATAAATTCATTTCTTCCTGGTCCTCCCACAGTCCTTTCCATCACTATCCATTTAGAAAAAGGCTTTGGAAGGCTTGCTTTCCTTGGCAAGTTGCCAGGGGAACAGTATATATACCAGGATTCAGTTTTAGGGAAACAGGAGCTTGCTCAAGACTGTAGGATATTCTCGACCACGAGTTCAACTGGCCTGAGTCTCTCAGATTAGGATCTACTTATCTGAAGAAACAGAAATTGATTCATGCTTGAATTCTGTTATTTTCCTTTTGTCAGCTATAAAAGATTGGGTTAGTTCAGTAGTTCTCAATCCAGAGTGATTCTGCATCCCCCCAACCACTGCCAGGAGACATTCAGTAATATTTGGAGATATTTTTATGTCACAACTGGGGAGTGGATGCTACTGGCCAGAGATGCTGCCCCATCTCCTGTAACGCACAGGACCGCTCCACAACAAAAATTGTCCTGCTCAAAATGTCAATAGCACCAAAGTCGAGAAACCCTACACTTGTTGGTTTCTTCAATTGCAAAGTAGGTATTATAATAATCAGCGTAAAAACTGTCCTGCCCCATGCCTGACTCAAGGTAGACTTTTCTATGCATAGCAGCTGCTGTCTCTTTCTTGCTCTGACACTCATAAGCCCAGATTGTTCTGTCCCGGCCAAGATCTGTTGTGTATAAGCAGCAGATATAATCTAATGTTCACATGCAGAGACACAGGTTTATGTGCAGGTCTGACGTGGATACCCAGTGATTGTGTCAAATATCTATGGGCGTTAAATGGCTGGTAAAGCTACAAACCATTCACATAATAAGAGAAAAGTGTATCCTGTACAAACTCAGCCCACAACACGACATTAAATTCTTCCCAGATTTCCAGGGCCAGAAACAAAATCACTTCCAGATTGGCCACAGACTCCTCCAACCCTTTCAAATCAGATAAGGTACACATTTCAGACAGACAGACAGCAGTGCTATTTTCAAAGTTGTTTGCTTTGAAAGCAATCTGGGACTGTTCTATCCAATGACTACATTATTGCTGTGCAGACCCAACGTGTGGACAGGAGCTGTGATTTATAGGCAGTCTAATTAGTAATAATAGAATAATGTGCTTCTTCTCTACACGTTGCCAAGGATCTGGGTATCAGCAGGGTTACAGTATTCGAAGAAGATACGAGATACCCACGCAGTTGTCATTGTTCATTAGAAATACTAGAATCCTGCTTCATCAAGACTGTCTGTGCTCCCAAGACTGCTGCTTGGGAATGTCCCTTTCAAGAACCAATATATTATTAATAGAAACCATGAAACCTTTTCTAGGATAGCATTTATCAACTGGCCACCAGAGCTGTTTGCTCTGATTAATGCAGCTGTATTAAATTAACGTCTCTTTACACACACATGTGACAGATGAACCTATATTTCCAGGCAAGTCTGGGGAGTCAGCGAGGATGTGACAGGCCTGCATCCTCCTTCGTCCAGGAAGTTGTCCCTTTATTTTATGGCCCCAGGGCCCAGGCATCACTCCCTTCTTGGAACAACTGTAACATTTGTTTTCTCTACTGCTTCTCCTGGAATTTGAAAATTTACTCTCAACTTGTTATTTATCTCATGTGCATCATCTTACCTCTCTAGTTTAAGTTCCCTGTTTTTTGGACACTGCAGGGTCGTAGAATATGGTAAGAGCTTTATATAAGTGTGGGCTCCATGGTAAGACATCTTGTGCAAACTCTATTTTAGCAAAATACAAATGAGTAATTTCCAAGCACACAGCAGTAACTTCTGGGAATGTGTTGCCTTTCCTACTGTCTTAAATAGTTGAGAAAATCAGATTATCAAGCAAAAGAAGAGCTTAAGTTTTGGCTGTTGCTGAGTAGGCAATCGTTCAAAACCCTGATCAGTTTAAGTAGATCACATTCCCACACTGCTGTAACCTCTGGAGGAACACAAAGCCACCATGTGCAAAGCCAAATTAATTACCTAAGAGAAAACATCTGAAGATACGAGTGGCCATTCCAGGCTAATGGGAAAATAAACAATTCAGCAAAGACTCTCTGAAATACATTAAAAGCTTGATAAATTTAACTGTCGAATTCAGAACTACCTCGTATTATGATTACTTGATAACTATGAAATTGTAAAAGCAGCAATTAAAATTTACTTACAATAAGTATTATAAATAAATTTATTCATAATATCTGTAGAATATAAGACATTCTGTCCATTAATCACATCTCCATGGAAAGCAAAACTTAGCCAAAAAAGATTTATACTGGAGATGTTCCAATTTCCACTGAGGGTATTGGTGGATTGTAAATTATACTGTCAAAGTGTTCCTCAAAGAGATGTGGAAAAAACATGCCTTGGAAACAATGATTTCCAAATTTCTAAGGCTGTGACACTGTGTCCCAGTCGGGTAACTTTAACTCTCTCTGAGCTATGTGTCTCCTCCTATCCTATTTTTTAAAACAACTAAACAAAATTAATTTACTTTGTAGACATTTGAGAATAGCAAAATAACTTCAATGAGAGTCAAAGGCATTCATTTGTAGCTCAAAAGCGTATGTATGATTTAAACCGGCAGATGTGCAGTCTGCAATTCTAAGTCCTTCATTCATTCTGCTTTTGCACTTGATTAGCATGCCTAGGACCGTAACGCTCCGAGCGTGGGTAGAAGGTGGTGGCGGTGGAGGAAGACCAAATTTCCTTCCTGAGGTGCCAGCCTAGTATAAATTTCTTTGCTAGCTGACTTTGGGATGAGAGAAATGGGACCGGATCTGAAACCCTAGCTCAGTTAAGTTCCGGGCACTTCACAACGTTAAACTGATTATTTTAACAATACTTCCAAGACAATAAGTGGAAGTTTAAAATTTCCCCTGTCGGTGGGAGGAAGGACTCTTTGCCCTTGTCTTTGCTGTGTGCACCACAGGACCTGAAATGTTCATGTTCAAGATGAGAAAAATAGATCTTCTCTTTGTTAAAATGATATAACTACACCATATAGCTATTGCCCTAGATTTCAAGAGGCCTCCCAAATCCATTCAATAATTATAGTCTTTTATAGCACAAATTCAGAATGGTTTAACCTATAGCTTGCTGGTATTCTATATACTCTTTATGGAATAATAAATGAAGAAATCCAAAGCCGGCCAAGGAGAAGACCCAGTGCGGAGGGGCAAGGGCAGGCCAAGGACAAACATGGCGGTGCTGTAGTGCTCTAGTCCGTGGGCCTGAGTCCCGTGCTGGGAAGCCTGGCTGAGGCTTAGCCAGAGGTACGAGCAGAAGCCCAACCTTCCGTCCTAGTCCCAGTGGGAGCTCTGGGGATTCCCAAATTCAAGTTGTAAGCTGGTCACCCACCATGGGAGGCTGGCATGAAACCTCATCATGAGAAAGAAAGCTCCACAAACTAATGACACAACTTCTACCTGCACAGGTGCCTGCCTGGACCTTCCTGTCCAGAGCAGAAGGCAGGCCCCGTGGCAGGCTCCTGTGTCCTGACAAACACAGACCTCATGTCAGCTGAGTGTGCCACTCACAGCAAGGGCTCCTCAAGGAACAGTTTTGAAATAAAACACTTAAAGACCTTTTGCTTCTCTGATTAAGTACTTTATCCCGCGGTGTGGCCCACCTTCTCTGCGGACGCTTACTCAACTCTGAATGGAAGTGGTTCGATTCCCAGGCTAGCACCCATCAGGTTATGAAGACACCAGCCAAAAATACTGGGAAAGCTATACCTGGATAACTTTACCTTGTCATATTTTGATGAGTGGATTTCTCAGTAAAAACTAAGATGAATTAGGCTAAGAAAACATAAATGTGTTTACTGCTGTGTACACAATAAGAAAATCTGACAGGCATCAGAGCCAGGGAGGGGTCCCTCCAGGTCCACCGGCTGCATGAAAGTGAGTGGAATTGAGCAAGTTGCTGGAACAGGCCCTGGTCTCCCTGAGTGAGAAATGCCAACTTGGCAGCCCTCTCCAAATCCTGACACTTGCAAAGTTACAAGGAAAACAGAGTAAGTCATATAGGCCTTAATTTCCTATTTGCTGACACCCCAAATTTCTATTTTTTATAGATTTAAGGATTTCCTTATTAGTTCAGTGTGCTCATATGTATAACTCAAGTTAAATTAAAAAAAAAAAAGTCTTTGTGCTACGAGAAACACTTGCTTCTACTTTAAAATACTTCTTGAAAATGCACGCTGGAACCAGCTAGAAAAATTCCCAAATAAGAGAACAAACAGAGCACAAAGATGAATTATAGTTGCTAATGAAAGAACTGCTTTCACATACTTCATTCATTTAAAAACTATCCAGGTAATACTAGTGCCACCAACTGTCAGGCATATTTTTTTAAATAATAATGTTAGTATTTCAGCAAATAGTTGAAAAGAAAGAATTTTCTGTGACGCAGAATTTGCTGAATTTCCAAAGTGTGAGTCTATGACTCCATAAAATCTTTGGCATGCTATGGAGAGAGTAAGAAGTCACACACTGGCCTGAATGACACCTGCAGCTCCCTGGAGACAGGGCGTGCCGCGGACAGCACACTCCATTCTGCAGGGCCCAGCGCAGGGCTCACCAAGCAGCTCCTGGTGATGTTTCTGCACCACCACACCTGGTTTCCACGGAGACTCGAAGACAGCATCCAGATGCTGCACTGTCCCGTGGGTTAAACCCAGACAGGCACCCCATCTCGAGCCAACTGAAATGCACAGATACAACTTGCCTTCCAGAGAGAATTACCTTTATCTAGATCTGCGGCTCTTAAATGAGGAGGAGCAGAACTTGTTTAGAAGAAAATACGACTTTACATTTGGGAAATAATAAATACTACTTTTATAAATAAATCTAGACAAGTATGTGATGGATAAAAACAATTGCATAAAAATACTAATTTGAATAGAAGGCCTTCAAGTTGGATAGAAACTTTTCTTTTTCCAGAAAAATGCTAAATTTAATTCTTATACACAAATTCCAAAAAGCACGCCTAAGTCAACAGATTTCCTGCCAATACACTTGTTCCTTCTAGAGTCAAAAAAGGAAAATAAACCAAATCCCCTTTTCTATATTATTTACCATTTCTTATTATAATCTTTGGAGAATAGCTATTATAATAATATTATTACTCAAAAATAATGCTAAGCCCAGTTTTGCTTCATTTGTGTTGCTCTGGGGAAATTATTAAAACAGTAAAAAGGCTTTGACCTGAATTGCTGATTATTTGGTTATTTTTAATGCATTAGTTTCTAATGATTTCCATGGTAATGACAATTAAAAAGGAATTGTTGTCATCTAAATGTCAACAACTCACCTTTTGTCCCTTCACTCCATGGCAGTCACATTTTCCACAGCCAGAGCCGGCACAACCTCCACCCTGGAAGTAAGAGAAAACACCTTTAATTACAAGAACACTTCCACATTGAGGTCAACATTTGAATTTTTAGTACGATTGGGGCATCTTCCCCTATTTAGGGGAAATGTCCTGCTCTATTATTCTGAGCGCGATCTTATGTGGATTTGATCGAATGGGGTTGTCGTGTCCAGCTCCTTGGGGTGCATTTCTCTTGCCTAAACAGACAAGATGACAACCTTTGAGTAGAACAAATCAAAGCATTACTTAGTCCAAAAAGTGAAGGATGCCACCTATGTACTTTTTGTCTTTGGTTGATTTCTGTTCGAAATGGCATCACCCAGGGATTTCTTTTAACAGGACACCACTCACATTTGCAAGGCTATCAAAAGATCCTCCTTCTGATAGGGGAGTTCCAGACCAAAGAGCACAGAGGCTGAGGGCTTCAAGGGCAGAGTCCTCATTTCGTCCCTCACATTCCCAGGGACATGAAGGTGCACAAAAGTTTGCATTGAAAGAGAATAAATGAATGAGCTGATTTTTAAGCCCAAATCTTAAGGAACTGAATTTTGAGTTCAATTAAAGCTTGAAAGTTCAGTTAAAGAAACTTCAACAACACAATGCTCTTGTAGTTCATTTCTAACATAAAAATTAATGTTAAAAATGCAAGAAAAAGAATCCAACCGTGTGATAAAAGCTGGAGAGGAAGGTAACTAACATGTGTTCAAATGCCTACCAGGTGCCACAAATAGTCAGCTGTCATCTTACTGAATGATCATAACAATTGTTTCAAGATAGTATTACTATCCCCATTTTGCAGACACGGAAACTGAATTACAAGGTTTAATATAACATGCTAGGGAAAGGCTGAAATTAGAACCCAAGTTCAACTTCCATTATGTGAAACTGCCAACACATTAAAAGATTAACATATGACGGTATATGCGCACCTTTGCAATTTCCTTAGAAGAATCTAGATTTTAAACCATGATAGACACAGGTATTGTAGACAAAATGTAGAATAATTTAGTCAATAAGCTTTATTAGAGGCTCTGCTTTAAGTCTGAAATAAAATTTATACCCATATTCTTCTTCAGATGATAATAGTTTCTTGAAAATAAAATCACACTATTAATAGTAGTGTGATCATGAGAAGTCTATATTTTTAACAAGATACTCAAATCTTAGCTTCATTGCTATGGAGATCTTCTGAATAAAACAATTACATCTGGAGATGTTTATTTTGTAAAGCTAAATCTGAACAAGTGCCTCCAAGACAGTAAGATGTTCTTAATTTTAAATTTTGGAAATGGGGACAACTGACTGCAGTCCAAACAAATTCCAGAGGTTATGGATCTGTTTTTTTCTCTGACTCACATTTTAGGCAATTTTCAGCGTACACTCTCATAACCTCCTAACATTTTAAATCAATCCATGTGCACAGTTTTGCTTCATAATCTGGGTTTTGGTGACCACTCAGAGTCATCCAAGGAAATAAGGTCAAAATCCGCAACGCGTGTTCCAGAAGGTTCATCACGAATGCACAAATCAAGTCCTGGGAGACCTCAGCAGACATTCTTAACCCAACTACCGTCATCAAACATCTAATCCCCAGGTGAGGGTTAGCTGCTCCTTACCTGGGATCCCGTGAAATGTTGACTACATGCCTCTATTGTGAGATTTATCAAGTGTTTCTTATTGTTCTTTACTTATATGTCTGCCTGGTACACCCTGAGCTCTTTGGGGGCAGCCCCAAACCTTGTATTGAGTCTGATTTAGACTATATTTCATCTAAAATGACATCGATTGCAAAAACCCGCACTAAAAAATAAAGAAGGGTGCTAATTAAACAATGACACATCATCAACTCTTAAATATTCCCAATTTCAGAATTGTTAAAACATTAATAAATGGGCATCTTCAAATCGATGAAATTGAGTAGTAGGTTCCCAATTACTGTTGCTTTTTTGGTGGTGTTATTGGTGTTATCCCTTTAATCAACCTTAAATAACAACTGCAGATGACAATCCAGTGACACTGTGTACCTCAAATCCTGGTATACGAGTGCATAAAAGCACTGTGGGGAAATGCTCCAAGAAAGGAACTTAGCGATGATTGCATGACCGCTCCAGATCACAGAGTAGCCAGGGAAGAGCCGGGGATTCTTGGGGGATGCCCTGGAACCGGGAGCTGTCTGGAGCAGCTCTCCCATAACCAGGTTAGCCCCAGACCAGAAAAGCCCAGAAGGTGAGGCAGTTCCGAGTCTCTCTGGGGCTCCGGGTCAGCTCCTTGCTGGGATTATGTCATTCCCCACAACGTATTTGTTTTTGAGCCAGGTTCAGAAACACATCTCTGTTCTTTAAACTCTGTTAAATTGTGTCTCACTTTTACAGACAGTGAAAGGAAAAACCAGCCAGGCTAAGACTCGTTTATTTGCAGAGTCCATTTGGGAAATGTCCACCAATTACCCAGGCCTAGTTGGCAGACACCTGACAAAAGCCTGAAGTAGTACCGACTTTCTACTCACAGGTCAGTGGTGGCTTCTGTGAAACAGCAGATTAGGCAGAGAATCAAAGGACTGAAGCTGAAAGGGACTGTGTGGTAATTCTGGGTTTTTCTCTTCTGAAATGTTGATAAAATCTCAGAAGCTTATCTTCATTCAATTTGGGAGACGTTATAAAAATGGATTTCCTGGCACTGTTCCCTTAGGTCATCAGTGACTGCCTTGATTACTGTGGACCCCAGATAAGAGGTTGCAAGGCCATGATTGTGGACGTTGGAGTCAAGTTGCTTCTTGTGCTTTTGCTACAGAAATAGCCCCAGCACGTGCAGGTGACAAATGAGCAGTTTTACCTTGGGCAATACTTCAGGTCCTAACAAACACTGGGGAAATCCAAATGGGAAATAAAGGACTGGCTCCACCCCTGCCCTGACCCCACCAGCCCCACCACTTGTGCTATATATTAAGCAAAAAAATAAAAATAAAAAAATAAATCCCAGATCAAAGACATTTATGGCTTTATTTGTGTAGGAAATTTTATTACTAATTCCAGCCCTAAAAGGCAATTCCAAATAATTGATCATTTTAATAATAATTAAAGTATGGTCAGCTGTTCAGAACAAAAGATGTTTTTAAGGCCACGATTTTTGTGTCACAATCTGGGTAGTCTAGAATCTTATACAAATGGTTTTATTTTAAAAAATACAACTAAATTTTAAAATAACAACTATCATAAGATACACATTTACTTTCTTAAATACAATCTATTTTGAAATAATCATTATTCTGGTCCTTTACCATTTCCGTTATATTTATAATGGTCCTTGCTGGGCTTCGTCCTGGCATAGGGAGGTATTTTAGTTGTGACTCAAGGGTACTCTGCTAAAAACAATACAAATGATGCCCTAAGTGTCCCTTTTCAATCAGGTATAATGTATAATTTTTAAATAGCTAATTAAAATAAAAGCCTTAACTAACGCGAGTCTTAGCTTTCTGTTGTAAATTGCTATCTTTGAAAGAGGTACATAAACTATACGGGCTACTCAGATTCACCATTTCATTGGTGACTTGCCATGTTCTAGGCTGTATCATAAATTTCATGATTTCCTGAGAAATTATATGTTGCATCTGGATCTCTCAGCAAAATCAAGATAAATGCAATCTGGTAGACCCCAACAGCTCCCTATTGGCTACACATCTGAGGGCGTTTACAAGGGCTGTGCATTCTTCCCAATGTCTGGAATATGCTGGCTCCGAGGACCAGCTCCCAACCCATCTGTTTCAGATTCTAGAACGGGAAGAACTGGTACATTCTGTGAAGTACTCATACTCTTTCTTCCTGCCTTTCCCCTTATTGGTGTTCTAGCATCAAGTAAATGATCTCCGAGTCCCTGGAGCAATGCCTGTGTTGTGTTCCCATGCGGTGCACACTTAATCCAAATGGTCAGAGTGGAGGGAAGTCAGTCATGAAGCAGTGGCCACTTAAAAAATGGGGAATGAGGCCGGAAGATCTCAAAGGACAAGAAAGGTGTGAATTTTGGTCTCTTTTACAGAAATAGACCATCCATGGCCAACAGCAACATGTGTAAGCCAGACCAGTGGGGAAAAGAGAACCCTAGAGAGCTCTCAGGGTGAGAAATTCATCATTTATTCTACTGAAACTGTAGCAAAACAATGAAAACCACACCAATTTTGAAAGTCCTTTTAGCCTCTTCCTAGTAGACCACATAGCCTAAAACTTTACCACAAGAGTATGATAATTTGTCTCCAAATGGAAGCTGAACTGAATTAACTGTTTGAAACAGAAAAAAAATATTAGTTCCCAAAGAACTCTGTCAGACACACATGAGCACACATAACTTCAATAGCAGAGATCAACTTTAAACGAAAACAAAAAATACAATATGAAAGGAATGCAAAGGTACTACAAAGTAATCCCTAAACCAAATATCTTTTATATTCTCTAAGAGTCACTTTAAATTTTTTAGGATATGTTAAAACAATTAATATTATTAAATTCTTCTTTCATGCTCTGATTAAAATATTCAAGGAGTTGAACCATCAGTATTAATGTTATAGAATAGGTTAAGTTCTAAAAATACACAAAGATGCTACAGTATACAGTCCTACTGCCAAAGGAGGAAGGTCAGACAGGAAGAGCAAAGACTTCAATATGAAACAAAGCCTATCTCCGGTCTTTCTCCGGTCTACAGACCAACAGGGCGCGCTTCTTGATATTAAAGAGAGTTCCATTCGGGAGGATGCAAGAGAGAAAGGCTCACTAATTCTGTTTAGAGAATGCTTTTTTACTTGACTAAAGAACGCCAGCTGCTACGCTACTGGTGTGTGTGTGAGAGAGAGAGAGGCAGGGACAGGGACAGAGACAGAGAGAGAGGATGCTGTGTCATACGGTTGTTGACTGGGACATGCCTACTGTACGAAGGCATATTTGGAATGAGTTAAACAGAATGAAGTCTTTGATTTTCTGATTTTTTTCCCCCTGCTTCTGATGGAAGATAGACCTTTAACATCACAGCTTTAACAATTTTTATGTGTCTCACATCCCACCAAATAGGGACATGTGGAGATCTGCCAAGTCTAAACAGCTTATCTTTCAAATTCCTTTTCGCATTCCCTATGCAGTGCAAAATGTCAAAATAGTTTCGTGGTGATATTGCTGCCCCAATATTGTTCCTGGTTGCAGCACTTCTTCGGGGACTCTTCTGAATAATTATTTATCCAACCAAAAAAATATGTGGAGACAAAAGAATGTATTTTAGGGGCACTTGGGCAGAATTAAAAGTGTGCACAAAGCAGGGAGGTGCGGCCTTCACGCTTCTGTGGGATCATTGAGTGGAACAACCCCGACCCCGTGGAAAACTGGCTGCAGCCTCTGCTGAGGCTGGGCACTCACCCCCGCCTGTCCCCACAATCCCACTCAGAGGGATGTGGCCCCACAGGTGTGCATGCAGATGCGCATCGAGAGAGAGAGAGAGAGACACACACACACACACACACACACACACACACATGTACGGAACTGAAACAATTTTGAGGAAACAATATTTATCCTTATCAAGGGCAGCTGGAGTTTGAGCTTTTCAAGTCTATTATTTTTAATTCTACTTCATTCATAAAAAAGACACTGGCATAATAAATAAAAGATGACCACACACAAAAGCACCAAGAGCTCACACTCCTTTGGGATATTAAAATATCATAAAGAAATATAGAATGCACATGGGGAACTGATTTCCTCACTTCTACCAGGTCTGCAAATTTAACTGGCATATGCTACTTTCGTAATTCTTGTTTTAACTTTTTGTTTACTTCCATGAGGTTCTGCAAAACGGCTCTCCCCACTTCCACGTACCGTCCCTCCGCCGCAGGAATGTCCTGAAAAAGAATCTTGAAAGGTATCCCCCAAAAGAGCACACTCTGTATGATCCCATTATATTAAGTTCAAGAACAGGTGCACCCATCCATGGGGAAAGAAGTCGGAATTGTGGTGACCTTCAGTGGAGGTGACTAAGGTGGGGTGAGGGAGGTTTCTGGGGTATAGGAAGGGTTCCTACTTGATTCACGTGGTGATTGCATGGGTGTATACAGCTGTAAAACTTCACTGAGCTGAGTACTTACGATTTTTGCACTTTTTTATATTTCGATAAAGTTAGAAAAAAACCACATGCTCAAGAATGTTCACAGCATTACTATACACAGTAGCCCCAGCTGGAAACAGCAGAGTGGACAGAGAAACAATGGTATATAGTCATGGAAAGGAATCCCACGCCGCACCAGGAGCAGGCCAGACGCAGATGGATCACAAACGTCATATGCGACAAGCTGAAGCCAGGCCCCAAGGAGAGCAAACCGGGTGACGCTACATAAAGTTCAAAACTAAACAAAATGAAGTTGGAAAGTGGTTATTCTTGAGGGCTATTAATGACTGGAAGGGGACACCAGGGACTTCCTGGGTTCTGGTAAAGTTCTGGGTCATGACCTGGTTTCGTGGTGTGTTCACTTCATGAAAAATGCATTGAGCTGTGTGCCCTTACAATCTGTCGTTTCCATCAGTGTTCTAAACTTCAATAAAATTTATCCCCCCCAAAATGTGCAGGGCATTAGATTAATAACAAAATAGAGAATAAAATACAGGCCAAATGTTACAGTACAAATAATAATTTCTTAAAAGCTTACACTTGCACAAAACTTTTGGACTTCCAAAAATATGTGCAGTATTGTGGATTTAAGGGTGAATTAATTTTTCTCCCTTATTCTCAAGGAGCTCAAGATCAACATGATTTTCATCTGCATATGTTTTGTTATTATTTTATCATCATTTTGTTTTGATTAAGGTAAGATAGACATAATCCCAAAGACATGAAAATAATTCATCATCATTAATTCATCTGAAAGGAGAATCTAGTTAAATAAAATAATATTTCTGTTCCATTCGATAATGGAAGATGTAGAAACAGAACAATCCTTACTACTGTTTAGAGTTACGAAATATTTCTGCTCTTATTTGAAAACAACTACAAGTGTTGATACATTCTTGGCAAAAAAAAAAAAAAAAATTAGCATGAAAAATGTGAGAAACAAACTGAATTTCTAATATGTAGCACCTCTCTCTCTGTGTTGTAGTATGACTAAGACATCCACATGTGAGATGCACGCTGTGTTCTGGTTCTCATAAGAGATTGAGTTTGCAGAGCCGTGTGGGGCTCCCACAAACAGCAGGCATTGAGGAAACGGGGGTGCGTGTTGGCTGCTCTCACTTCTAACATGTGATTGCAGTTCTGGTCTCATGTTTCAGGTCACACAATTTTGTTGACTCATTTTCATTTCTTCTCTTGCCTTTCTCCCACTAACTGGGGGTGGACATTAAATGCTCCTGCTCTGGGAATAGGATGGACTAGAGAGAAGGATGATGAAGCCCAGTTTTTCACCTCCAGGTCATTGGTCTTTGTCCAGCTGCAAACAGATGGGACTATAATTAGCTGCCATGTGACAGCGCTTCACTGGACGCCACGTGTGAAATGAGTTGGTGGGCTTCGTGTGTGTCCACGGGGACCCATGGGTGGAAACGCCCCGCAGAGGCGTGCTGGGGCCAGCCCTCCCTCAGTGGTTAGTCACCGCCTGGTGCAGGAGTGCAGCGAGCACAGCCTGTCCTCTGCTCAGGCCCTGCTGGGCTTCTCCCAGGGCACGGGAAGGCCCCAGGCAAGTGCGTGGGCTTGAGAGACTGTCCCTAGGCGCAATCTCCCATCAACACACTTCTCAGTCTTGGCCACTCTCCCCAGGTCCTTGGGTTCTCCCCTCCCCAGCCCAGGCTCCCACCTGGGGGCCACCACGGATAGCCCTTATTCCACACCCGCTATCCCCTTCAAAGACTCTGTCAAGAAAGTCGCGAATATCTATTTGCCAGCCTCCCTCTGAAGAACAGCAAATTTTACCCAGGCAGGCATGAAAAAAAAATGCTGGACTATTTCCTCCAGCTTTGCTAAAATCTGCACCTCCTCTGTGGCGTTGAAGTTCATGGAGCCCTTCCAGCTATTTTTTGTTTTTCCTGTTTTCTCTCTCCATGGGTCCCAAACACAAACGAGTCTGCATTCCGTCCACACCGTGGTGCTACCTCAGCCTGCGCCTGCCACAGAGACATCCACCCTCGCTTCTGACGTCTGAATCCTGAGTCCAGCCCAGGCAGGACATCCCCCAGTGGCCCTGCCAGCCGCTCACTCACGGACCAGGCACCCCCACGCTAAGAATACAGAGCCGAGCACGTGAGTGCGCCGGATGAGGGAGGGAGAAATGGCGAGAGAGCAGAGAGTGACAGGCACGGGAGGAGGAGCCTCTGCCCCGCCAGAGAAGCCCAGGACCTCCACAGTGGGTCTCACTGAGCCTCGCTGTGAACAGTCGTGGGAATTTGCCCGGGAAGAAAAGGGACTGAGGGAGGGACGGCAGGGGCCCTGGCTGGGAGGCAACACAGGTGCCAGATGGAGAGGTATGAAGATAGCACATTCCTGAGGCAGACAAGGAGTTCCTTTTGAGGTCTTGGCCACACAGCGTGAGCGTAACGGCCTCGAGCTGATGTGCAGATTCATGGTGGCAGCATGGTCTTCTCTTCCTAAGTTCCACTTAGTACCGGTAACACTGACACTAGTAAATAAGTCTGTGGTTGCCATCTTAAAAGTGATAGCGTATTTACAGGAAGACTTAAACCAACTTCAACAACTGGGCATTACAGGTGCCTTCTTTCTTAATGCCTAGTCATAAATAAATTACAGCTTAATCTATTGTATGCACAGTCTCCCAATTTAGCATTTAATTTAAAAGCGTGTTTTTAAACAGAAGTACGATGTGCTGTCTTCAAGCCCATCTCTGCTATACAGGTTGAGCATCCTAATCCCAGAATCCAAAATCCAAAATGCTCCAAAATCTAAAACTTTTGAGCACCAACATGATGCCACCAGTGGAAAACTCCACACGTAAGTACTTACTGATATGCTGTATGTATAAGGTGTGTATGAAACATACATGAATTTTGTGTGTGGGTTTGGGTCCCATCCCCAAGACGTCTCCTGATTTCGGATATGGGATACTCAATCTGCGTGGAGTTATGGTTATAAATGTTTGAAAGGGTTGGAGAAGAGCTCAAAGGAGGGAAGGAAGAGGAGGACGCGGAGTCTGGTCTCTGGCACCAGCGAGGGGCCTGAGGCCGTGCCCTGCTTTGGATTTGGGTGTGGAAGTAAGAACTGATAAAAGTTGGGACCTTAACTATCTTTGCCACACATCTCTGGGTCTCTAGGTCTCGCCCCTAGATGTGAATCCCATGTTTCGGGATATTTCTGTTAGCATCTTTGCATCAACGTCTTAGCAACCAACAATTATCTTTAAACAGCTGTTCCAAAGGCAGCACGGTTCTGCCAGACAGCGGGTCTGCAGAGACAGAGAAACGCCCCTTGGCCTTGAAGAATGCCTCCTGAGTCCCACCCACAATCTATTCTTCATTATTCTTTTATAGAAAAACTTTATATAGACTTTATACTTTATTCGAAAAACCTTATACTTTATTAGAGAAACTCCTAATTGGGTCTCAAATTGAAATCAAAGGAACACTTAGCAAACTTCTTATGTCTTTCCTTCTGTGACCCAGAAAATGCACTGCACAGTATTACACTAACGAAAAATTCCAAACAAGCGCTCTGGTTTAATGCCACACTACGTACGTTGACTGGACGGCTGTGAAGAGGGGTTTTTGCAGAGGAAATTTTCCCATCAACAGAACTGTCTTTAAAAGTATATCTTGAAGGCTCCACGTGCTCCCGGGAAGGAGCAGGTGAGCAGCACACGGGCAGGAGGACCCCTTCACCCCGAGTCCGGTGAAGCGCGGCCAATTTTGCATTTATCCCATCACGTTCCACTGGCTGATCCTTTAAGGAGCCCCACAGTTTGTAAAACACTTAAAAAGGAAACACGAAAAGCCTGAGTGACTAGTGAAATATTTCAAGTATGACTGACATGCAGCTCAAAAGCAGAGTTTAATAAAACCAGTGGTAACAGTATCACCACTTTTTTCCCCTTAACCAATTAAATATTTTAAATCGTTGCTGATTTTGCATCTGTCTCCTCCCCAGCACAGTGACATCACTGATTTCCACCAGCCTAGGTCTGGAATGTGACCCAAGTTACATGACGCCCCTTCTCTTTCTGTTCCCATCCTAATGGGATAAATTCCTCTTCTTGAAAGCGGACGGTCAGCCCTCCTTCTCTATGGGATTGGGGAATGTGTGACCGAACAGTGTGCGACTCGTACTCGGGAATGACTCAGTGAGCACTTGCTGCCTGCCTGGCGCTGCACCTGGGATTGGAGGGTGGAGGGATGGCTCAGACATGAACTGTGCTCTCCAGAAGGTCTGCAACTGAGAGATGGGGGCTGTGGCCCCTGCCAGGCTGGCCCCATACAAGAAAGTGGCCAGACCAGCAGGAGGGGGCAACATACCCCCAGGGGAAGAGGCCTTCGGCTTCCCCTAGACGGGAGCTGCAGACCAGGCGGGTGCAGGGGCTGCGGATCCTGGAGGGCCGCGTGGGCTCTGGCTCACTTTCTCACAGGCTGGGAGCGATTGAAGGTTTCCAGTGAGGGAGACAAATCCCATTCTCTGGATCTTGGTGACATTGGTCTGAGAGAGTTGTGGAAAGCGGATCAGCGTGAGGGGAGGAGAGAATGGGAAGTCCTGAGAGCTGCGAGCAAGCCACAAAGGAGTTACCCCTGACCGATCAACCCTGCGCTATGTGGAAGCGGGTAGGAGGTTTTCCAACGAGTGTGACTTCGAGGGTGACGATTCCCCGCAGCAGCAGTGGGAAGGACATGGAGGAACGAGAGGGAAGGGAAGACTGAAATGCATTATTTTATGATAGGAGAAAATAACAGGTTTTCATTTTCTGAGTTGGCGACTCTACTGTCAATTAGACAAATTTCATGTGAAGGTTTTTATTCTATTTGTCTAACCGCATATCTCAGATTCTTATCTATCTTATTAAACTTATGATTATATTCATCGATGTAAGAAAAAAATGCAGATTCTTACACAAAAAATAATAGAGATCCGACAGCGAATCCCAAACTCCATTTCCGCCAGTCATTTCAGCCTCCTCCCCTGGAAATCTCCAGCCAGAGCCACTGGCTCCTAAGTCACTTGCTGGAAGTTCAAGACTTGTCCTGGGCCCAGGCGGGACTATGAACAGGGCACGGCGCCTTCCCTCAGGAATATTCTCATCCAGAGGGAGAAATACACACATAAAACTAAACGACTTGACTAAATTACCGTTACTGCTGCTACAAAAGTACAAGATGCTCAAGAAGGAAAAATTACTGTAGACTGGAATGATGACACACCGAGGGAAAGAGAGGAAGAAAGCGGAAGAGAATGAACACCTGTTTAACACAGTAACTGCCACGTGAGTTGTATGTAACTCATGCTAGCTTTGAGCCCAGGGCCCTGTGAGGCATAGGGAACTCACACATTTCTTCACCTTGGGAGCCACATGGTGCACAGGAACTCACGCTGCCATGCTGCAGCATACATGTTACGTGATGGGTGGCCCCTGGGCAAAACCCTGCATACAGTTGGCTCGTGAAAATCTTACTTGATGTTCTTATTGTTACAATTTATATTGACAATTTAACTGCATATAACTCATGCAGAGAAAACAATAAAAATAACCAATTTTTCATTAAATTAGAAAGGATCACTTTGTTTTCGAAGTTTTTGTCCTATTTTCATAATAAAACACCATGGCCCCAAGGAAAAGCTTTTTTTTCTAGTGTGGCAGTCAGTGTGTTAACAGACGCGCCCATCGGGACCGGCTGGGGCTGGGCTCTGTGTGTAGGCTTCCCAGAGGAAGCCTGGGGCCCTGCGCAGTGGGCAGGATGTCAGAGCCCAGATGGCAAACGAGGACATTCCAGGAGGAAGCAGTGGAACCAAATATGGAGATGAGAAAGCACAGAGGAAGTGTGAGGAACATGGAGAAGTCTACAGAGGACTGAACCACAGGGGTATTTATGGTGCATTTGAAAGTGCAGATTTTGGCCATGTGGCGAAGGGTTCATGAAGACCCCATGCTCTAGGATGGGGAAGCAATAGGAAATTTCAATAACAGAGATAGCAAAACGGGTATTCTTTCTTGTGGGATAGAATCTGGCCACACACTATGCATCAAACAAGCATATTATATTGGTTAATTTACTACTATTTCCATTTCACGGAGAGACTATAAAAGATCTTTTTATGATAGCGATCATAGCTGTTCATCTCTCTTGTCAGATATGGTACATATCTTAGAGAAATCGGCATGTTTAGACTAATCCCAGCCAGCCAGAATGAAAATAAAATGTAATTTTCATAACTGCACCCGAAGACCTGACTCAATTACAAACTTTTTAAAATTAAATGGAAGAATTTATACTCTTTATAAATGACAGATTTTAAAATGCTGCAGTACAGCACCCAAAACCCAGAAAAATCACTCTTGGAAACATCACTCCCTAAAAATAATATTATCTTAAAGACTCAACCAAAACGTAAACAGAAATTGCATGTAATAAACTCTGCCGAATAATGAACACCTGCAAAACATACCGGGTACAGCAAACCCTCTCTGCACTCGACAAGTGGTCCGAGATCCATCTGGAAGATTTCCATGTGACAGCCTTCCAGGTCACGTGCAAACTTGAGCAGAGCAGCAACAAAACCTTCCACAAGTATATGGAAGATAATGGCTGGTGGACCAAAAATGCTACTCTGCAAACCATAAATGGCACTTTCAGAGGACCTACCTAAAAACACAAGTACAACGTTTATGGTTAAAAAAGAAAAAAATGAGGTAAACCACAGGAGAAAGTTGAAAAACCACATTCAAAGCCATGGTTTGTCAGTGTTGGCTGTGGTTTCTCAGTGACACAGTGGTTGAGGATGCCAGGAGGTATCTCCGGAGGGTCCGGTGAGACGCTGTGGTCACTGCGCATGGCTAGTGTGTGGAGATGCCTGGTTTCCAAACCACACTTCCATATTCCTGAGCACGGTCCTACTCTTAAGGCATAAAAATAAAGAAAATAAATAAAGTTTACCAGCACCCTTGAAACCAAATGGTCTAATTCATTGACAGATGTACTGCTACATAGTTATAGAAATGTGTTATGGCTTCAGAAAACCTTCTTGTCTTTTCCAAGGGAACGTAAGAAAAATGTTTAGCAGACTTAAGCCATTCGTAATTTGTTATAAAAACAAATACGAAATAAATAAAATAAGGGAAATATAACTTATTCCATTTCCCTGCTCCTTCATTGTGAATAATACACAAATAGCTGCAGTTCCTTTATTCTCTCATTTACACTCATGAAATACCTATTTTCTGATTACCTACAGCATGTGCAATATAACAGGGCTATAAGAGACTTGTGAAAATAAAAATATAGTTTCTTATGACAAAGCACTTACTAAACATGTTAACATCTAGAAAATTCTAGAAAACATTTTGCTACCAGTTACCGTGAAGTTTAAAGTAAACAAATAGAAATCACACTGCATCCAAGTGAACCAGACAGCTCTCAAGAAAATACAATTTGGACAGTAATATATATACTTTGAATTTTAAAAATTATTTCAGTTTACCCCAACTATATGCCTTCCCTTTCTCAAAAATAGAGACAGTCTGGAATTACCAGTTAATACAAATGATAAATTAATAAGTATGTTCATAAATAATACTAACTTTTAGTCATTACTTTGACTTCAATTTCGGTTTAACGAGAGCTTTTGGTAATCTTACCATGCAAAGAAAACTGATGTACTGTGGTTCCCAACATGTATATTTTTTTAATCCATAAATCATTAAATATCTTTAAAAATAAACAGTATATTCAGTATAGTTTTAGTGTTAGATGCAGTTAAATGCATTTCATAATATTTAAAATGGAAAATACAAGTATGATCTATGCAGCCTTGATCTAACAACCAAAGCATTTATTTAATCTGAGGATCCCATTAATTGGCAACACCGAGTAACCTACTGGATCCTTCGCAGACATCAAAACCCTCAGGTGACATGGGGACCGCCAAAGCCTCGTTCCCATTCTTGTCCCTTCCTGCCCGTGCCCGGCGTGGCCCTGCCTTTGCAGCCGTCTCGGATGCCCTGCTGTGTGTGCTCATCTCACTCCATGGTTTTTTCCATCTTGTTGATTTGAATATTTTACCTCTGTAAGGCAATGCTTTCCAGACCTTGTTTTCCTTTCAGTAAACCATCATTTCCTCCTCTTGCATCCGCCCAGCCGTAATTGTTTTATTTATTTATTTTTTTAGCTCATTGAGCCTAATTAGGTGGTTCCCAGCAACTTAGTCCAGTGACTAATTGCATGATTCACTCTCTAGTCTGACAGGACATATTTATTCTAAACGTTGTGCAAATCTCAAACAAAATGTTTGAAAGTATTTCATCATTACTTTTTAAAGGCCTGTCTGCAAAATCTAGGTGGGGCAAAGCACGAGATGCGAGATCTTATTTCAGCCTAAGGAGGTGAAGGAGTCAGACCCGTCCATCTTCCCTCTTTTGTTTTACTCTGTTGACTAGACAGGAAACTGGCTTAACACGAACTGTCCTCTTTAAAAACCAGAGCACATCTTTACTGAAGACAGCTCGTCACACTGAGCTGACTGTCCAGTTTTCATAGTTTTTGGTTCACAAAAAAAGGGAAACTAAAAGC